>JANRGW010044591.1:0-18998 GCA_024733675.1 Psilopsiagon aymara
CCAGGAGCAGAGGGAAGAAAAAGGGGGAAGTGAGTGAACAAACTGCATGGCTGATTTATGGCTTAAACCACAACAGTAGTTTTTTTATGATTAGCCTGATCTGCCTTAGTAATTTGAGTAGTAAAAAGAGAGGAACAGTGTAAGGGAATATGAATGCAAATGCTGTCAGTTCTTACCTGATGTTCACAGATCTGAGCACAGGGAAATATTTTAGCTGTCAAATGGAGGTCAGTAAGCAGAGGGGCAAGGAGAGAGCAGGAAATAGTGCTCTTCATCAACGTAAGTCAACCCACATTATTCATGACAGTCCCAGCATGTTATTTCTTACATCTGGGGGAAGGGGAGGAGGGGGAAGGTATGGTTATATTTCCTTTCTGCAACATTGAGGTTTTCCCTTCTTCTCTAAACCCCTTGCTATGACAGAAAGAACAGTGGAGTGGGTAGGCACCAACCCTTGTATCTATCCAGTGCATGTTTATATTTGTCCTTGCAGGTATAGTAAGTTCAGGACTGAGAAGGGGGACTCCTGCATAACTGAGTGCAGGAAACCTAGTTAGTCTGCTATCCCCTTTCTCCTTGCCTCTCTCGCTGTCCATTTTAAGACTGGCTCATGCGCTACGTAAGAGTGTAGTGCCTTTTCCTACATTGGGCCAGTTAGTCTGGGCTTATTCCAGTCATGATGAGAGTCCTGTACTGTGGTATTGAACCAACCACGCATGCATGGTGAGGTTGGTCTGCATGTGGTGTGTGAGCCTGGTATCTTCCAAGTGTGGGCATGCTGAGCATATGCTACCCAGCCATCTGCTTGTGTTGCTCCTCTGGCTCCTGGGATAGAGATCATACTGGAGGCTTGCTGCTGTCAAATGGCTTGTTCAGCCCATTGGTCTCTCCAGAAGAAACATTAGGGAAGTGAGTAGCTACAGGTGGGTTGTAGAGCACACTGTCACAGAGGCCATATTATCACACACCCTTGTGTCCTAAGGATTCCACAGCCTTGGAGTTCAGGGGCATCCCAAACTGTCTATCTCCTCAAGCAGTTAGCCCAGGACAAGGGAGAGCTTTGGGCTTCTTTGGCCTCATTGTCTTGGTCCAACTCTCCCAGCAACCTGATTGCACTAGGTCCCTATAGCAACTGCAGTGCCTCCAGGCAAGGGTCTTTTACGGTATTGGGCATCAACATGTACTGTTGATGCCTGGTACAGTGAAGGACATCTCCACTCTCGTAGCAAGTCCATATCTGTTAGGCATTGTTGGTACCAGGTCTGTGTACCTAGGCTAAGCATGCAGGTCCTGCTTCCATCTCGGCACAAGGAGTTGTTCTCCATGTGTTGCACCATGTCCCCCAGCTGTTTTTACTTTCCTGCCTTAGGGCCTAGGATGGGAGCCCTTGATTCTGCTTCCACCATCGGGGAATTGAAGTAATGTGAGTGTAATTGATTTCCTTCCTGGGTTGGGCCGTTGGTTTTGTCTTTTCTCCTCCCTTCTGAGCCTGAACTCTTTAAAGATGAGACTAAGACAGTTGCAATAAGCATAAAGCTACACACAGTCATACTTTTCAAGCCATCACTTGGGAGTCTGCTGTTGTGCTGCATATGGCATGTAGTTTGGGGGCAGTTAATTGAGCACGTTAGCTTTGACTACTAACATGTTTTACTTAAGAATTACAGCATGCTTGGAGCCTGCTGGGCAGCTGCTGATAACCTGCTTGTCTTTAATTGTGCAAATATATCCTCAGATATTTCAAAATACTCACCTGGGTGATGGAGGGGTGGAAAGGAAGGTGTGTACAAGGTATGAATATACATGTATGCATACAGTTATACAGTCACAATTTCTTCTATTGACAAAACCTTATATAGGCACTGAAATACATGAATCTAAGCAAGATTTGTCTTTTGTATCAGGCTGTTGCAAATGGGGGTACTTGCAAAGGGATGTTGTGAATAATGGTAATTGTCAGCCTCTCTCTCTGCTCTCTAAAGCTACAGAAGAAAAGTGAGTGACCAGCTTTGTTATTCAAAGCATTTCCCTTAACAGCTGAATCCTGTGGGAGATTCCTCTTAAAGCAGCTTTGCTCTGCAGTGGACTCTCCTGACAAGATCACAGACGGCTTTTGGTCTCTGAGTGTCATGATGAACATCTAGTTAGGTCTATTTTTACATCTGAAATATGTTGAAAGATGCTATGATGAGAAGCAGCAGTACAGGAAGATTTGAAAGTAGTCTATACAGGGTGATGCTTTTGGGGACAGTATGCATTTTTCTTCCTGTTCCTGAACTTTCTTGTGTCTATAAAAGCATAAAACTTGAATTAGCACCAAGAAAATAGTCATGACCATACAATGTTTTGATTTTTCTCTTTTTACAGCAGAACTGCTTTTCCATATATCTGCTCTCATGTGTTCTTTTCAGGTTCAAAATTTTCCAGTGTCATAAATCCATTGCAATTATTACTGCTACTCTAAAGAATTAATTGAGAAGGAAAATAATGATAAACCTTAAGCCATTTTTCCTTATTGGCATGTTGTTTGTCACCCTTTTATTCTGCCCTAAGTGCTGGTACAGCCTTTCCAGGCATGAGAGAGAAAATTCTTTGGCCTGAGAAGGTGTTTGGGAAGGTGATTGAAGGGGGGGAGGAACTGGTGGCTCAAACCTCAGCTGGTCAACTACTGTTTATGGTGGGAATTGGGCAACTGATAGTTTTGACCAGACTATACCTGGGCTTAGAGTGACTGTCACTTCACTGACATTACAGATGCCAGGTTTTGCTGCAAACCGTTTTGCCTCTGGTCTGTAATTGGGATCCTGGCTGCTGGTCAGCTTCATTGGACATGGTTATGTAGCCTTGTCATAGGCTGGGAGGTGCCGAATGCCCATTCAACACACAAGTGTTTAAGTTTCTCCTGTCATTGCTGCATGTTGCTGTGCTCGTAGCTGCAGCTGGCTTGCTATGTCCTTACAGCCTGCAAGGCTGTGTGCTCTGGTTGGTGCTTGGCACTTGTGAATCAGATCAAGCTTGATTTACTTAGGTGCAGAGCAGCTGTTTGCTCTAGTTTTAGAGAGAAACTGGTGGGATGTTCCTTGTTTATTGCCTCTCTTTAGGTGGAGACAACCAGTCCATAGTAGTTGACTGCCTGTAGGAGTTGTGCTATTGAGGCAGGATGGTGATGTGATCTATTAATTTTTCCTCTTTTGTTGTTTTCTCCTGCATTCCAGGAAGGGTGCTTGTGGCCTTCAGAAAGCTCGGTTTCACGCCAGGGTGCTTCAGAGGTACAGATTTCTTATCATGTTCACCAATGTGCTTTCCTCGTTACTGTTATATATATTTTGTTCCTTTCAGAAACATCAGTATATTTAGTAAATAAAGCTTTTTTGGTGTAGATCAAGAGCAGGTTTCATGTGGACATCTGAGTCTGCCTTAACTCCCATTCCATAAATGCCTAAGGCTTTTCGTTAAAAGAACAGTTCTGCCTACTTGGCATCTCATCTCCATCATCACCTCCCTGTATCATAGTAGGCATTCACAGGTAAATAGTAAAGGCGTGTCTCTCTCATGCAGTGGCTCAGTGATGAGTATTCAGTGGAAGCTGGGAGACCAGTTTATCTTTTCCCTGAATTTTTCTTGGTTTTACTGCACATATCCTATCACCAGTGTCTCCCATCTTCTAGCTAGCACAGATCCCTGGTGTATGTGATAATTTGTGGGTGTATTGCTCTGAGTGGTGCAGTTCTCCTGTGATAAACAGCAGACTTCCTGATGATTGGCCCTGAATCTATAAAGGTCAGGGACTAAAGATTCTGTGTGGATACAGAAATGAGAAGAGCAGTTTGAAAGATCTGGATCTAAGAAGCTGATGTGCATGTCTAGATCTGGGATGGATTAAGTGAGGAGCAATAGCTCCTATGGAGTATCTTGAACTCTTCCTTTTGTAAAGCTGGACCTTCTCCAGGGCTTGGTATTCTAGGGAGATTTTTTGCACTCTCAGTGCAGCAGCCTCGTTGGCCCTCCCTGGAGGCTGAATTCTGGCTGAGAGCTGAAGGGAAGGAGGACACCTGATATACTCTGGTGGTGAAGGTGTGAGATATGCTGGGCCTTTATAAAATGTACTAAAATGACATCTGAATTCTTTGGTCATGCAGGGTATTATATTAACTCTGAGTGGGAGAGAGAGGTTCAGACTGCAGCTGAAATTCAGCATTGGGACATTTTTGTAGATCTAGTCAATTGTCAAGACTAAAGAGAATGTGTTTCCTATGTTCAGAAACAGAATAATTTTCTCTTGGCTGTGCATGTTTTAATGTCAGATGGAGCTGTGTTGTGTCTTCTTTTCCCTTCATGAAGCTTTTCTCAAGTATCATGTGTTAGATCCTTCCTGTAACTCCCACCTTTTGTTTTCATGCGCGTGCATGTGAGAGCACGTGAGCACAGTATCTGCTGGGCTTGATCTCTAAGATAGATGTCAAAGAGAAGCATTTTGCATTTTGACAGTTCTTGGTTGGTACGGAGCACCTACAGTGCTCTGCTCAGATGTGGAGTCACATGTGTCTCTTCCCGTTTCAGATCATGTATGCTCCAAGGTCCAGGGACAGGTTTACCACCCCATCTTTTATGCAGCGGGACCGTTTCAGTCGTTTCCAGCCCACTTACCCTTACATGCAGCATGAGATTGACCTTCCTCCGACCATCTCCCTCTCTGATGGAGAAGAGCCACCACCATACCAAGGCCCATGCACCCTTCAGCTCCGGGACCCAGAACAGCAAATGGAGCTCAACCGGGAATCCGTCAGGGCACCACCCAACCGAACCATTTTTGATAGCGACTTGATAGACATCTCCATGTACAATGGGGGCCCCTGCCCACCAAGCAGCAATTCGGGCATAAGTGCAACCAACTATAGCAGTAACGGAAGGATGGAAGGACCACCCCCGACATACAGCGAGGTCATGGGGCACTACCCAGGCTCCTCTTTTTTCCATCACCAGCACAGCAACGTGCCTCCTTCTTCGCAGAGGGGGAGCAGACTTCAATTTCAGCAGAACAATTCAGAGAGCACAATAGTCCCCAACAAAGGCCAAGACCGGAAGGCAGGAAACCTGGTCTAAAAGTTACTCGTAAGCCCAGGTGCATTTGAACTGAAGACAAGAGTTTGAAGCAGGGTGGTGGAGGAAGAACTCCCCATGCTCCGGTGCACAATGTTGTTGCGTTTCACGTGGTACAACTTAGTAAAACCAAACGTGCAAACCAGTTCTTTGTTTCTGATTCCTTTCAGGGGAATTGCATGCAAAACAGATTGAAAGAAATACAAACTTCCATTCAGTTTGTCTACAAGCAGTGTTTTGGGGGGAGGGGGGATATATTATTTTTTTTTAATAAACTATTTCAATTATTTAATTCTAAAAGTTAACTTAGCACAGAAATGAGGCTTATGCAGCCTGTTTTATACTCACTGAATGGCAGAAGAAAGAAGGTGGTTTTGCTAGAGAAATGGGGGAAGAATTGGCCAGTTTGCTTTTTTTTCTCTCCCAGGGTGTGGATTTTTTTTTTTTAAATATGAAACAAAATTCCTGTTTTGTGTGCCAAGGTATAAAGTTGAGAACTTAGATGAATGCAAGGAATTAATTTGTGTTGTGATAAATGTGTTTTAAAAAGTTGCACTATCTTAATGCTTAAAACAAAATATATAAGAGGGAACTGTTTTATGTGAAGTTCTTCTATATGTTGTCTTTTCACCTGTGGAATAATGATAGAGCCTCAGAATTAATCTGGAGGAGTTTGCCCCCCTCCCCCTGGGTTGGCTAGAAAGAGGGGACAGGACTTAGCCTAACATCTCTTGACTTTTACAAATCAAGAAATACAGGGACACTTGTCTTTGCAATAAGTTGCATTCAAATAACAGTGCATCAATGAAGTGTCTTAGAGACTTTTAGATGGAAGAAGGCAAATACAAAATCCCAGCGTTTTCCATCACTTTGGGTTTAGCTGTTCTGCAGTGTAGACTATTTGTTTCCTAAACAGCAAAACAAAATCACAAACGTGTTACTTTTTATTGATTCTAACTAAGTGCTGCCATTCTTTTCCTTTTCATAATGCGGTATTGCCAGTACTTACAGTTTTAGAGATTTTTGTCCTCACTGTAGCCTGAAATGTATTTAGTCACATATCATGACATTATGCAATAAATTGTTTAAAAATGCAGAGTGGGCTTTTCCCCCCTGCAATGCTGTTGAAATACGTGAGACTTCATTGTGCTTTTTGCTCTCCATTTCATCCTTTGGATACTGAAGTTCAGTCCTGGAGATCCATCCTGTTGAAGTGAAGGGGCCTTTGTAGCTGTAACTGTGGTTTCTGCAGCAGTACCGAGAGCAGTTATGACAGTAGCGCTGGTTTCTGCAGCATCCCTGGCGCTGACGTGGGAGCACTGGTTACTCTCACTGCAAACTGTTTTGCTCTGGGCTCTGTTGTGGAAATCCTTCTTGCTCGGTGCACGTCGTCTGGCTGACGCCAGCAGGACTCCGCTCACAGCTAAAGATGACTCACGTATTACCCAAGTGTCTGTAAGCCCTAGGTTTGCCATGCTGGTCTTAAGAGTAGTTGGAAAACGTTACCTGCTTGTGAAGTGGCAAGTGGAGTATCTCCTCCTCGGCTGTTCCTGTGCAGAGGTGCACGCAGCACTGGAAGGCAGTTGACAAATGGTGATAGTGGCATCACAAGCACATGAAAAAGCACAACTTGCACTTAAAATGCATTTTGGAAATGGACTTAAAGTGAGAACCTTTACAGTCTTAGCTTCGATAGTTTCTAATATATATGTGTATGGGTGCGTCACAGACCTTTTCACTTTAAGATCTTTCACTTTTTTCTATTTTCTTAAGCTTTGTGCTTGGTTTGGGGCAGCAGCCAAGTGCCCCAAGGGCTCTGGAGAGGAGTGCTGTGCCCTAGCGCCTGGTCCCATGGCTGGAGGCTGGATTTCTGCAGGACTTCTGTATACTGGGGGCTCTGATAACTGAAGTGCATCTTTAATCTATGCAGAGTTTTAATGCCAAAACAGTGTGCGTGCTGTGTGTTTTGTGGGCCTCAGTATAGATTATTTTCTTCATAAAGTAATTTGGCTTTTGTCTAGTTTAGAAAATGTTTGTGTGACTTTTAGTCTGAATATGCAGCCTCATTTGTATCTGTAATTGAGTTTTTGTTTTTGTCTGAGTCATGCTGGTAATGCAGAGTATAGCTGCCTTTTAATTTATGTGTTATTTGAAGGGAGAGAGAGAGAGATTGTATGATGGGATTCACTTTGTTGGTTTCTTTTTCCACTCAGACCCACAGGACAGATGTTTAGGAGGTGACTAGGTGGCTGTCAGCTAGGGTTCTCATCACATCTGCTTCCTGGGAAAAAAAGCTGTGAAATTAGACTTTTGCAAGCAACCTATGTGCATAATTCTTCATTAAAAAACAAAGCAAAGCAGAGCAGCAGTCCACAGATAAACAGGAGACAAAACCAGCAAGTGTTGGTTTTGGTCTTAAGTGACTTTTGTTGTCCTTAAGCCAGAGAGTGTGTGCCCACACAGATACTATGCTCTTTCCTAAATGAGAATTATTTAGCTGAGAAGCCTTCAGGCGAGAGAAGCTGGAACTCCATTGTCATGGCGGAGCACACCTGGACTTGGACCTGTTGAGTATCGACATTTCCGTATCTCAGTCAAGTAAGCTTTGAAGTTGTCTTCAAAGTCACCTCTTGGGAGCATGGTTTTTCTTTGAAGACAGTCATTTCCATTTTTTGCCATCTCTGCATGCCAGTGGATTTATGCACTTCCCATTGCCATTGTCTGCTATGGTGCATGCGCTGTTGTTTCTTGACCGAGGAAACTTTTCTTTGCATGGAAAACATAACCTGTTCCAGCTTTGTAGAAAAGATTTGTGTAAAAAGAACTTAATATTTGCTCACCTAGTGGTTGTCTTTCCTCTTGCATCTTTGTCTTCTCATTGGGTTCTGCTGTCCAAAGGTAATGCAGCCAGTATACCTGCCAGCTCTGAAAGTGTAGTTATGTATTGCTTGCTCTAGGTGAGCTTGAAATCTGCTGGTTTTGTCGTGGGGCCTCTTATAGGACTAAATATGGCATTTTCTGATGAATATTGGTGATCTCTGTTGGTAGTGCCATCGATACTATAACACTGCAACAGTGTGTGTTTTTCTACTTCTGTTGCAGTAAAAGAGTAGATGCCCATGCTAACAGAAGAAAATGGTGAAAGAAAGAATATCAGAACTAGATAGCACTATCAGTCTTTACAGGCTTAGAAATTGATGTTCTCTGGAGATAGGTAAATCTGTGAAGTATTTATGGAAAACTCCCTTGGAAAATACCCAGGATTAATAAACTGTATTGCATAGCCACTCAGATGAAGCTTTGTAAATTATGAGAGATTTCTGAAGACATTGTAGAGTTAATCATGTAGATTATACCTCCATACAGTTGTTCTGGTTTATGTGTTTCCTACACCAAACCCAGATAATACGTGTGTGGAGTTTTCTGTGTGATGGGTCATATTAACCTGAATTCTAGTTGAATCTCCTGACCTTTGCACAGTAACCCAGCTTCCCAGAATTCAGCCTAGTGATGTCCCTATGATGTGACTTCATTACAGCATGTTTTTTCCTTGTAAGTGTGAACACTCAGGGGCGTGCCCCATGTACAAATTCTCGATGGCTAGTGAGGAAGGCATTTAGGTTCCTGCAGTCATGGAATCTGCTGGATCCATGAGTCAAGCTGTACTTCATTTGGCTTTTATTACTAGTTGTATATACTTCTCTCACCAATTTGTCCCAGCTGGAAGCTGCTGCTGTTATTCCAGATCTCTGAATTTTTGTGTTGCTTCTGAAAGAATGCACTTTCTTTGCAATAGGGAAGAAAGCCTTGTCCTGACGGAGAGTTCCGTGCATAGGCTGTCTGGAGCAGTGCTGTCTGAAGTGGTCATTTCTAACCCTGCCAGGTAGTAAGATACTGGACCTTAAAACTAATGCTCTGATCTATAAGGAATGTTTGAATGGTTGGAGAAGATGGATTACTAACCTTTCTCTGACTCTGAGCCCTGAATGCTCATGGTAACTAAGGTAACCTGATTTCATAGGCAAAGAGAAAGAAAATAGTATGCAGGTGAAAATAGGTTATACTCCAGAATTGTTCTCTGCTTTTGTTTTTCTTTCTTTAGTTTTCTTCCCCCAAGGATAAATAACAGGCTTGTTGGTACATTTGAAGGTATTTAGGATTATTCACAAGTTCTCTCTGGTCATTACCATTAAGTCATGTCCATGCACATGTGAGTGTATGCATACCAACATGTTAAACTTGTGTCTGTATCCTACCCCTTGATTATCTAGATACTAGTTACTATTCTGTAACCACATTTCAGAAGCGCTAAATGGCTGTATATTTTGCTCTCAGGAACAGGTCATTTGTCAAACAAATGGAGGCATATTTGCTTTTCAGTCCCTTAAATGTCAAGTCCCTGTTTTTATCAGTAGGGTTGTTCCTTGCTACACAAATTCTTGTCTGTTTGTGCTTATGCGTCTTCCATCCAGCAGCTCTCTCCCTTTGGGTGCACTTTGAAAAGGCCTCATGCTTTTGGGACAAACCTAATGTAGACTTCATGTATTGATGCACAGGAAGGAAGTGTACTTAAGGTACTCTGCATCTCTGAGGCGTGTATTTTCAAACCTAAGTGATGCTGAGAACCAAGTGATCCATTTCTACAGTGGGTTCAAATGAAGGCTGGCTTGTGATTACATATTTGCTTTTTAGATGAAGGCTGTTGCAGGTAATTTAATTACACATTATTTGGTCTTTCCCCACACTGTGTTGCCTGCTTGCCAACAAGTGCAATTGCAACTTTTCTCCTCAAGTAGCCCCAGATGTGTCAGTCATTTAAATCCCTGGAAAGAGGCGCTCTTACTGAATTGTCGGGGTCCTGTTGAAGCCTTTCAGAGCATGGAAAAATCCCCTGTGAGAACATGCTGAACTTAGAGGTTTCCTCTCTGTAGACTCTGTGTGTTTTGTTAGGATATTGAAGTTTAAAGTTTCGAGATCGAGTGGCCCAGCTGCAGATGGTTGGTAAGGTTGGGTTTTTAATCCTTAGTATATTGTTTGCCTGTCTGTGCTCATTAATCAGAAGCTTGAACTACCTTTTGACCCACCTCTGATTGCCATTGCTATGCTGGCAAATGCCCTTCTGGGCACACTTGCACTAGAAGATAGTGATTCTCTTGGTAAGGCTCCACCTGGGGAGTTAGCAGGAGCTGCACCGTTAAGTTCAGCCTCCGAAACAACACCAGACCCCCACTGTCTCTTTCCAGCAAACTCAGTTTCCATTAAGTGCTTTACTACACTTGTAAGTACCGCAGACATGCAGTGGCAGAGTGTTTCCTTGAAGTTACAACTAGTTGCGTCAGATGTTTCAGGGCTGCGAATGCTGTTCTTGTAACCACTTTCTACATGTCTTCTGCTTTTGAAAGGGAAAACCAAGAATGATTTTGTATTGAGAAGTGTTTCAAACTCTCCTGGCTCTTCCTTCTGCCTTGCTGTAGTCTCTTCCAGTTTTAGACTGAGCACAAGCAACCTGGGTATTGCTAGCGCCACTTTCCTGCTAGAAGAGAGCATATCTTTTTATGTTGGCTATTGATTAAGAAGCAAGTAACCTATATTCTTTCCCCTTCCCTCTGACAGCTGTGTGATTTACTGCCAGAGGTAGCTGTTATTTCTTTGCTATATTGCTGTTGCTGCTTCTGCTGTTTTAACTGGTTTGGTGTGTGAGCTTTCTGAAGCAATGTGGTGTGTGTGTAGGATCTCGTGGATGATGAAGGTGTCTCTTTTCTTCTTCCTTTCTCTCCTCTGTTTGTGCTTGTCTGTCCGCCATGCTAGGTTTATTAATAAATGATACACGTCCGTATTAGCTATAATTTGGAGGAGGTTTGCATGTCAGTAGTTTGTCAGCAACTAAGGTGCCTCATGTACAGGTCTGAGCAGATAGGAATCCCCTTGCACTCTAGAGGGCCTGATCCAAAGCCTGGTGAAGTTGGTAGGAAGATTCTTGCTGACTTCAGGGGGCTTTGGATCAAGCCTTATGCTCCCACCTTTGTTGTGCCTCACTTAAAATGGTGCTTTTTCAGTTGTCTGTCTTTTTTTCTGGTTCTTGATTTTTTTTTTTTTCTTTGTATGGTGCTGTGTATAACTTGAATATATTATGCACATATCCTACCCAATGGGTAGAACAAACAAACATACAAAACAAATAGATGTTGTTAATACTGTAAGATAATGTACAGATGATACCAATTTTAACACAAAAGAAGAAAAGAAAAGGCAAAGACTTTGTGAATGCCGACTTCTGTGCTTGGTCCTGTTTTGTAAGAAAATTTGCAAATGGATGCATACAAATGACAAGAAGTCTATGTATTTTATTTTCCTATTAAATATCAATATAATACCGAAAGGAAAAAGTTTGAACAAATCCTTTTTGACTAACGTGTGTGTAGTGATTGGTCATTTGATGCATCTTTGCTATGAAGATTTGTTCCTCGGTTTTTTAAATGTGTCACTTTAAGGAAAAGTTAAAAAACCCCACAAAACAGACAAAACCTCCACAGCTTTAACCTTGCAACTAGATGCTTCTTGAATTGGTTGTTGCCTTGCTGTTGCTGAGTTGACCAGTGTTAGTTACTGCTTCTGAAGCAGATATATTATTTATTGTTATCCTGGATTACTTTTTTTTTTTTTTAGGAAAAAAAAAAAAAAACACCAAAACTTTAGAAATGGCCTAAAACCTTTTGATTCTTTTTATCCACATCCTAGATTTGAAGTGAAGCTCAGACAAGTGGGCACTGACCCAAACCATCCCTGCAAAATCAAAACTAGACCAACGAGAGGTTAGTGACAACAGCCAGCCCCTGCTCTACGCCCAGTATTGGTACATCATCCTGCCACTACAAACTCTCTTCAGGCTTCTTGTGTAGCTGGGGCTCGCTGATGACCTACGCAGTTGCAAGGTGCAAGCCTTAAGGGTAGACAAGGAAAGCCATGGTTGGTAGCAAGCTGAAGGCAGGGTTTGAGTGTGAACTTTTGAGTTGGCAAGTGCTGCTGCTGTGTTGGCCTCTGATAGCAATGGCTTAACCCGGGTTCATATTTAGGACTAGGGAGAAATGCCTAAGCCTATTCAGACCCAACAGAGGAAGCAGTGTGGAAAGCGACCCAACACTTGAGCTTTCTGCCAGGCTCCCTCAGCAGTTTGGTTCTCTCCCTGCATCTCCATGCTTTGGGCTGTATGTCCCCTCTTGCTCCTTGGTAAAGCAAATACCTCAGGAAAACTCAACATGAAGTTCTAGTGTAGAGACTTGCAGATGCTGTACTTATTTTTCTAAACTGTTTGTGCTAACTATCCCAGGACGGTAGGTGATATAAAAGTTTATCGGTCCAAGACAGACTAGTCCTCTCACAGATGGATACCGACTAATCTTTCATAGATACTCATGTCTATATGTAGGTTTTTTATACTTGTCAGGCTTTAGCCACAGATGTAAGGTAGCAGTGTGTTGGGATATGTTTGAGATGGCGTTTTTGTTTGGTTTTTTTCAGATGACTAGCTAAATGCTGTGGTAAAACTCAGGGGGCCTTATCTGGGGCCCAGCGAAGTCAGTGGTGAGGCTTCCTCTGGTTTGAGTGGGCTTTCAATACAGCCCATCATGCTTGAGGATGGTGCCTTGGAGCACAGTCTGTCATGACTTCTCTGTTGACCTGAAACTTCAGCTACACATTTGTCTGTACATACCTTTATAAAAGCCCTCATCTGAATGTTGATCATGGTTGTTTTGGGGTTTTTTTTTGATTTAAAGAAGTGTGTTAAGTCTGTATCAAGTCTTTTCACGGCCAGTTCTGCATCATCAAGCCCTTACAGGTAGCTTGTGTCCATCCCTCTGTATATTGAGCTGTTTTATCAGCAAGCATGTACCATAGGGAAATATGCATATTTCATGACTGTCACCTGTTAACTCATTTATTGTGTGTCAGGGCATAGAGTGTTTTGGAAATATGCCTTTTCTGGCCACCTTCACGTTTCTGTTTGCACTGCAGTACCACTTCTGTGCATGAAGGAAGAAAAACAAGCCAGAAAACCCCAGGCCTTGACTGGGAAGACTGTACAGAGCAAACCTCCTGCAGGAGGAATCTAGGGTAGGATTTATCGTCACAAAACTTGCATATTGAGTGGACCAAACATAAGCTTGTCTCCTTTTAGAGGCACTAATTTGCTTTGAAGCTGCAGTGGAAAGAGCAGACTATCTATTAAGTGTATTCACAGCTGTGTTCACGCTTTTCCGTTTGCCACAAAGCACAGCAGGCAGCCAAGATTTTAAAAGAAGAGTAAGCAGAAGTTATGAGAGCCTCAGGCATCATAGACCTGGACAACAACAATAATAATGATAAATTCACTTTAATATTCTTTAACAAAGCTTTTCTACTTACAGTACAAGGACTACATAAGTGATGCTAGGGGTTTTATCTTTGTATAGCTACCAACTGCCCAATGCTGCTGTGCTCAGAGCATTTCATGACGGTGTGTACACCGGTCAGGCCGTTACACTTAAAATTAACCATCAAATGCCTGTTTTTAGAGTGCTCACCCTTTCTTTGTTGTTTCTTGCTAGTTATTTTACAGTGTAAAATGCTTTATTGCTGTATGAATTCTTTTGTATTTCCGACATTGTGGCTTTTGAGATCACATTTTCAGCGCATCTCTTATTTTTGTCCATCTTGTTTCAAGCTATTCTGAAATGTGTACAGCACTATCAACAATATTTAATCTTTCTTTTAAATTTTATTGTTGTAAAAACAAAGCTATTAAAACCAGTAAGTCTTTTTACAACTGTATTGGAATTTCTCAATAGCTGTTCATGTGATGCTATGACAAACCTGGCTTGCTTTGATTTTTAAAAAACAATTTATTTTCCTTTTAACACAATTAATTTGTTGCTTATTTTCCACCGTAACTCCCAGTTGTATACAGGAAAAGATTTCAACTGTTGTGTATCTGACTCTTTTAATTGAGCAAATGGTGATGTCCTAGTTTTTAGACCTAAGGTCTGTTTATTGCAATACTTTTAAAGGAAGATGTTGCTCTAAGTGCTGTTGTTAGTTTTAAATACAGATTTTATGCTTGTTCTTAATATGCTGTGGTGAAACCATGGCACAAAATTATTAAAAATCATGAAATGCATTTGTCTCCTGTTGAATTTGTTTTCTCTTTGAAGTGAACAAAACCAATCCCAAACACAAGAAACAAGAGGTGAAACACCAGAATCCCTTCTGTGGAACAACCTTTTTCTCTCACAGGTTAGCTGCTGGCAACCAGGTAGCTGGTCATTAAGGAATCAGAGGGTGGACTCAATCCTTGAAGCACGTGGGGAGGGCTCTGGGAAGCAGAGGTCTGATGAGGATTTTACATGTGTGTTGAGACCCTCAAACTTTGGTGATCAGTACTGGGACGAGTTGTGTTTCTGCTCTATGCCTCTGCTGTAGGATGGGCTGCAGGCAGGAAGCAGCTGTGTCAGAGCATTTGCCACTTGAAGTTAAGTCTAGGCACTTAACCTAAGCCACTGGAGATTGATGTGGGGTTGTTACCTTAAAGGAACTGAAATCACATTTAGAGCCCTGGGTTGGTGACTGCCTCTGGCCCATCAGTGCTGACTGACCAGCTCAGGGATAAACAGTGGCCTCAAATCATTGAGTTGCAAAAACTAGCTAAAAACCTAAGACAAGATACGGCTCGTGGGAGGAGGAAGCACAACCTTGTTTAAGAAACCTGGGGTATGCTTTGGTCAGTGCTTAAAACAAAGAGCAGTTGTGGTCCAGTATGTGTGTGGGGGGTAAGGGGATGATACAGTTAGTAAAAAACTACACAAAAAGGTACCATGAAAGACACTTTGGTAATACAAACCTTTGCAAGGTAGGTCAAACTACCCCTGGCTGGTACCTGTCACTTTGCTATACTAAAAGGACTTTACAGAACAAGATTTTTTTTTCTCAAAGAGACTAATTTCTGTTTATTGTAAGTATAAAGTGATGCTTTATTGAGCATTATTGTTAATGAAATCATCCTTTCTTGTGTTACATTTTTACACCTGTGCCTGTGTTTGCTGGAGCTTGATCTCCGTGCTGTTGAGATGTGATGCTTGGAGGGAGGTGCTGCTTCAAAACAGACTTTCTCACAGGTCTTTGCAAGACAGAGCTCTGCTGCGGGAGCCCCAGCCCCAGCCCATTCCTGTCACCCTGCTTGCAGAACAGCCTTATACTCTCTGATATGAAGCATGGGGGTTCTCTTTGCTGCTGTTCTTTTCAAATGGTGTGGTTCTTTAAATGGTACAATACTTATTTTTGATTAAAAAGTAACCATTTGCTTTTTGTATAAGCAGCCAGGGTTAGCTCTCCTCCATCTGCAGCAGTTTAATTCTTCAGTGCTTAGAAAACTTTCAGTTCCTCAGCCCTTAGAAGTGCTCCAAATCTCCAGGCTTCTGCTCCTCCTTTACTGTCTGAACCCTGAACTCCCTGGAAACTGCTTTTTTTAATTTATTTTTTGAGGAGCCTGCTTTGATCTTTTAGTTAATCTGATTTTAATTGTATTTATATTTGTTTTATAATATGCCATTCTGTTTGATTGTGTTTTAATATCTCTGCCAGTGGTTGCAACTCAGGACTTGGCTATAAATGGGATGTCTCATCTCAGTAGGGTTACTTTTTCCTGTTAAAAGATTAATACAGTGGCTGCTGCAGTCCTGTGAAACCTCTAGGTCTGGCTTCCAGGCTCCCACCAGTATTGCCTCTCATTACAAACACCCTGTTTTTAACATCCCAGACCCTTTTCTTCCAAAGACCCCTCTGTAATGAGACTTCATTACTTAGACAAAAATTAATTAGGCTTCTCTCATTATCACTGTTTTGATCGGTTGTGCCTTAAATGAGTTCTAATTAAAATGCACATTTTAAAAACCTTGCTGCTGAATCCTATTCTAACAGCTCCTTGCTGCTGTGGCAATGCCCTGCTTTTGTGCAGTCTGCATTGTGCCACTTTTCCAGAAGCCTGGCATAGATTAGGATAAAAACTTGCATGATTTTTTGGGGGGGTTGCTTAGTTTCTAATTTTTTTTTTCTTTCCAGACTGGCTGCCAAGTGGTTGCTGCTGAGAGTGGGGCATAGAGCTCAGACACTGAATACTGGTAGAACTGATGTGTTGAGTTGCTCAGTGTCCTGGGTAGTCAGTAGCTGTCCCTAGAATATTTCAAAACATAAGGGAGAAACTATGTGCTGCACTTGCTACTATTTAACTACCTATTTCTGCTTAATTTGGGTGTTGCAAGTTGCCCTTAATACATTATTCAAGTTGGCAGGGCTGCATGAGCTGTCCTGCTGTTGTCCATCACATGTTAACCTGGTGGCAGCTTTGCTGGATGCCGGTGGACACAGTAAGGAGAGCTGAAGCTAGGCTCTCATTAACAAAGGGATTAATGTGCAGACCAGAAGATGCTGACTGAAAAATGTTTTGTACCCTCAGTGGTGTCTGCTATGAAGCACATCGCAGAAGAGTAGCAGAAAGGTGCTAATGCATTTAACCTGGCCTAGTGGAAGGTTTCCCTGCCCATGGCAGGGGTCGGAACTCGATGAACTTTAAGGTCCTTTCCAGCCCAAACCATTCTATGATTCTGTTTTAAAGATGAGGAAACATGCACTGAGAAGGACATGGCAGGACTTTGCAGTCTATGGCAATGCTGGGAGTAACTTTCCCATTGCCACCTTTCTCAGCCCCTTCACCTGCGAAATGTAGTTTCTCCCCACTCCTAACACACATGTACTGGTGTCTCATACACAGCTATTTTTCTGTTTGGCTGATAGCTGCTGGGGTTTAAGCAAGCAGTCAGAACATAACCACCCTTGCCTAGAGCAAGAGGGCATCTTTCCACGGAGGCCAAAATGCCATCCTTGAACCCCAGGAGCTCCCTTCAATGCCAGCACCAGATCGCCCCAGATTAATTTAACGTCTGCAGACATTGCAGTGATTGACAGTCGAGTTGAGTGGAAAATTCCAGTTTAATCCTGCTCTGCGTGCCACAGACATGGGCTCAGACAGCTTGACCTACATTTAACCCTGGGCAGCAAGAAACTCTTAGGGGAAAAAGAGTCGTTTTCATCTTGAAGCAGTGAGAACGTTGCAGCTTATGCGCTCGGCCCTGTGTATATGCACACATGCGTAATGGTGTTACCATGCTCTGAATATTCCATAAGCAGAGCCAAGTTTGCCTTGGTTGGCTTTCCGTGGTGAAGAAGCCATCTAAGTCAAACATAAAAGCACGAAAATGCTTGCCTAGCCATTCAGGGGGGTTTATGGGAACAGCAAAATGTATAGGAGTGAAGCCTTTCCTGACAATGGGGTTAGGTTTGTAAGTGCTATAAAATTTGCTTACAGCTGCAAACTCCATAGCTCTCAGGAAAAAGCTGATGAACTGGTAACTTTCACAAGTGTTTTGTCAGGCAAAGCCTAACAGGTAAGGCTCGACTGACTGACTGTGAAGTCAGTCTGGTTCTTTTGCACACACACCCCCCCCCTTCGTTCTGCAGATCAAAAGTGCTGATATGACTTTAACTGTATTTGTTTTGGACAGTGGCTGGTGCAGTACTGGGTGTTGCATCTCCTCAGCGAGAGGTGCGCTGACGCACGTTAAAAGCCCTGTGGCTGAGCAATAACTACATTAGCTTCTAAACATGCAGGCCCTCTCATCCTTTAGAATCACACTGTATATTCTGCTGATATTATATCTGTAGATAAGAAAATATGCATGCTAGCTCCAGCTATATACTAAGGGAAACAGCACTTTACTGTGCAATTCTGCTCTGTCAGGAAAATGGTATCAGGTATGCTAAAATGGCCATTTGACAGTAACACAGGAGCAATAAAGTGCCTGTCTGTGGGAAAACTGTACTTGAGTAAATCATGCAGCTGCAGTTCAAGCACTGCTTGTGCACTGGTTGTTTTACTTCCCTTTTCTTAAAGCAGATTGGCTGTATAGAGGTATAGACTATACAGAGATGTGCAGATTGCTTAGAGAACTACTGCACAACAATCCAGCAGCGTTAAGTACACTGTTAGTGACATTAGGCAGAACTTGCAGCACTCCTTATATAAAATTACAGTGTGTTATTCTCCTTCCTCCACTAAAATTTTCCAGAAGTGTCTCCTTCCACATTAAAACACAGCAGCCACCTTTGGTGAACCATTATCAAAACAGTGTTCAGCAGCAGCTTAGCCCTTCAGCTACTCCAGCCACTGAATCTTGCCACACACTCCTAGGGGACACTGAAGCCCGGATGTTGCAAATGAGATCTCGCCAGCAGCACCCATTGCTGTTTCCCTGAGCTCATCCATGTGCTGCTTTCCCTGAGCACTGGGAAACAAGAGCTTGCCTGAACAATCCCCTGTGTTTTCCCATGTAGGACTGTTCTTTACTGTAACAGACAAGGTTTAGAGGAATGGGGCTTCACCTTCAGAGGTGGCCACCATCACGACCACCATCACCCCTGTGACTCTTGGCCAGAGAGCTGCTGTCTGTGAGAAGCAAGTGCTGCCCCACATCACAGGGATGCCTCCTGTCAGGTGCCTGCGAAGCACTGAGCAGCTTTCAGTTATTATATTCAATTTCAGAACCTGAACGTACACAAGTCCATGGGACCTGATGAAATCCATCTGTGGGACCTGAAGGAGCTGGCAAATAAAGTTGCTAAGCCACTGTCCATCATATTTGAAAAATCATGGCAGTCAGGTGAAGTTCCCGAGGAGTGGAAAAAGGGAGATATAACCCCAATTTTCAAGAAGGAGAGAATGGATGAGCCAGGGAACTACAGAGCAGTCAGCATCACCTCTGTGCCTGGCAAAATCTTGGAGTGGATTCTCCTGGAAGGCATGCTGAGGCACA
>JANRGW010044592.1:0-27432 GCA_024733675.1 Psilopsiagon aymara
GAGGAAGCAGAGACAGGACACCTGACCCAAACTGACCAAAGAAGTATTCCATACCATAGCACGTCATGCCCAGGATGTAGAAAACGAAGAGGAGAGATCCGGAAGGGTGGTGGGGGTTGCACTGGCTTGGTCGGGCTGGGTATATGTGGTGAGCTGTTGAATTCTCTTCCTTTGCATTTCTCTTGCTGTTATTATTGTTAGTTGTAGCAGTAGTGGTTTGTGTTATACTGTAGTTAGTAAACTGTTCTTATCTCAACATGTGGGAGTTGCATTCTTTTGATTCTCCATATAGCAAACTGCGTGGCTGATTTACGGTTTAAACCACGACAAGCATGGATCCTGATTGCCAGCCTTCCTTGTCGTGTTCCTCTCCAATCTTTCTGATAGGGAAATTGAACTGACTTAGCTTCAAAACAACTTCTCTCCTGGTAACCTCCTTCCAGTTACATGTCGAGGCTCACAATCTCTCCTCAGCAAATATTTGGCCATGTAGCTACAATTCCACCTGAAGCTGACTTTCTTAGTTGTGAACTGTTGGACTAAGACTTGCTCTTTTTCTTGAATTTCATAACCTGTTTAAGAGGCCCCAGTTTGTTTACCACAGGACTTCCTGACTTTCTGCCAAGTCTAAGTCCCCTATTCACTGAAGGGCAAAGGGCATAAGATGGGTTCTGGAAAAATTGGTCTGCTCAGTGGCACAGCATCTGAGTATCCTCACAAACCCAAAATTGGATGACTGATTTTTCTGCAATGCTACCAAAAGTGTACTTTAAAAATAAATTTATTTGTCATGGGACAACAGTGGAAACAGGGAAAATAAATTAAATTGACATTCTGAAGATTGTGGACAGAAAGTTCTAGCCTGAGGCATAAAACTAGGAACATTAACAAAACAGTACTTGCATCAGTTGACTTTCACAGGAGCTAAGTGGCTGTGTGTGTGGTAAAAGTGATTTTATTTTCTGGTTTGTTTGTTTGGGGTTTTTTTTTCCCAAAATGAAAAATATTTAACATTCCTTGCTTAAAAGGGATTGGGGAACTACTACAGGTTCAAAAGGCTTTAAGTTTCACAAGACAAAAACATGTAATCTGAATCTCTCCACAGCACTGGATTCCCCATCTCTAAAGTAATTCGAACAAAAATGGCCTCAGAAGTCCAGCAGTTTAAGAAAAGTAAAAAATAATCATTTCATTCTGAGTAGAAAGCCATGTTGCACGTACGAAATAAATTAGACTGAAAGTGTCAGGACCTCAAATTTGAAGGCAAGAGAAAAAACTCTTCCTTTCAAGGGGATCAGAAGGCTGCATTTTAGGCAGAGAAGAAATTCATAGTTAGTTACCGCAGACTTATCCTCAGCTGGAGTAAACCAAGTATTAAAAATTATGAAAAAAAACCCAGAAGTAAAGCTGGGGAAAAAAAGGAAAAAAGATGAAAAATATATATCCTATGAATATCCTCAGTGTAATAACTAACATGAGTAGTATAAATTTCAGCCTTTATTTGCACATAAAAATGATCTAAGAAAAGTTATATTTCCTATAATCATATTACTGAATAGTAACTTTTTTTTTTTTCTTCTTTCTAACATTGCAAGTTAGGTCCTAAAGCAAGGATTTTAATATTTTATAACAGTGACAATGGGAAAGTAAGGGTCTTAGGAAATATACACTTTCACACTTTTGAATGTAGGACTGTTTATGGTGATAAAATTGCCAGTAGCAGAAAAGTAGGTCTAGAGCAATTTGTATATGAGGTTCTGATTTTGCAATAGAAGTTGTATGAATATAGGTGGCAGTCATATGAAATTTCCTAAAGAAGTAATCCAAGATGAACCTAAAATATCATGTTTTATTTTTTTCTGCTTACCACAAAGGCACTATTTGAACAGCACATTCTGTGTGGATGTATAAATACAATGCTGTAAGAAAGTAAAAAAATATTTATGCCTGTCTTAGAAAACTGGCTGGGAAAAGTGCTTCACTTTAAAGAATCAAATTAAAATTATTAGATCACATATATTGATGATGAATGAAAATTCAACTGCAGTGACCTGTGCAGGATTGCAAGTGTCCAGCACAATCTGTTATGTGGCCATTTGCCATTTATGTTTTATAGGTCAACATGACATAAGAAATGTAGAAGATAATTTTATTAAGTAACAGGCTTTCTCTTGTGGAAGTGCCTCGCTTTGCAGGTAAACTATCAGTCTTTGCAAGCCAGATTGTGAGTTTGAGTGGAATAGGAAAATCAGCATGGGATGAGCTAGCCACAAGAGGTCTTAGGTTTCAGTTTAGAAAATATCCACAGCTCAAATACTTGTAACTTAAAACCAGTGGGAGTTCCTGTATTTCTTTATAGCAATAGAAACAGATGTTGACTCCCTTCCTACGTGCTTTCTATGGTCTTTTTCTCATGGTGGGGAAAGTCCAGAGTAATCAGAAATTTCAAAGTGGCAGAGGGTTTGTTTTACCCGAGCAGTCCCAAGTGATCAAATAATTACCTGGGGGGAGGGTTTAAAAAATTAAAAATAAAAATTTTAAAAATATGTTAGAATAAGGTGGGAAGAAATGTTGTGAAGAAAAGGAGTGCAAGAATTTAATCAGATACAAATTAGAAGAGAGAAAAACTGAGTCTTAAAGATCTGTTGCTTTGTTTTGATCATTCCTCATGTTCAGAACTCACTTTACATCCAAGCTTCACAATTGTGACTATTTCTAAAGCAGTATTTCATTCTGTTCCCCGAAATCGTCTATTTTCACATGTTCACAAAGCAGGAAGAGACCAAAGTACAAATGAAACTAGGTAAAAAAATCGAGCCTGCTGCTTTTTCTTGTAATTTTAGATGGGTTACACAATGTTTAGCTTTTGTTTCTTGAATTATATTGCATCTAGATGTACTGTAAACAATTTTTTTCTAAACGTGTGATTGTAAATTCACACGGACTTGGAAAAGCTGTATGGAGTTGAACTGAATATCATCCATGTTCCTGTTTCTAGTCAGAGGAGAGAAAAAGGTACACCTAAAAAGTGACACAAAGAGTTTAAATAAAGCAGTTAGGAAGATACTTAGATTCTGCTAAGATAAAACATTAAGCTTGTGATTTTAGGTAGAACCTTGACACTCTGTAAATTGCATAAGACTCTTCAGAATATGTCATTTTTATAAATTTCTTTACAGTATATATTATATATATGAAATATAATTTAATAAAATGTCACAATTTTGTCTATATATTTTCTAATTTATTTATTTATAGGGAAATTTCTCCTGTCATCTAAAATAAACAGTTTCTCTAAAGCTGCAGGAAGATTCTCAGTGCTACAGCCAAAAACCACATCCTAAATGTTTCAGAAGATATGATAAATCACTGTTAATAAACTGGAAAACACTGAAATACAGATTAAATGGAAACTAAAAATGCAGTGTTAACAAACAACAATTAGAACCATAATTGAAGGAAGCAGGTAAGACACTCGGGTATATCAACAAGTAAGAAGTAGGAAAATCTATGTTATTTCTAATCTTACACTAGATGCTGCATATAGCTCTTCCTGGTGTTGGAAGAACGCAGTGAAATACAGTGAAACAAAGAGAAGACATTTTTATTTTTTATGCCACTAGAACTTTAAGAAGGCTATAACAGGGAAGAACCTAATGTCCAAGCCCCAGCTTCATCCTGAGTATATCATGCAGAAGAAATAAATTATTAAGCTCTCTTCTGTCTTGATATGTATGATGCTAAGTAGCTTCCATTTATGGTAGCTTCCTGTTACATCATAATATTCAAAAGACAAAACTGTCAAAGACCAAGAACTTCACTGGTGTACAGCACCATGATAAGGAGGGAAAAAGCAAATTAAAAGGTTCTTCACACATATATTAAGGCATGGATATTAAAAATTCTTCTGTTGATACATCTGCAGGAACATACAGAGCCATGCATGCTTGCCAGCCTGCACAACACCTGGAGGAGGGTTAATACATCTTCATGGCTTTTGGTGTAGTGATGAAGTATTTCTCAGCAAGGCCTGACATGCTTTTCAAACTAGAGTTGGCAGGAGCTGGGACTGCAGAGCCTGTTCATTTCCATCTGCCCTGCAAGCATAGACACTTTCTTCATAGGCACTTCTTTCTACCTTCTTTTGGAATCAGTAAGACTAAAGCATCCTTGAGTACCTACTGGATTTCAGCATGCAGTCAGAGGCCTTGGCATCTCAAAAGCGACTTAAGAACATAAACCAGGGAAATAGCCATAGGATCCGAGTTTAAAGAGTTTTTTCCTTTCTATCCAAAGCAGCATTGTTCACTCAAAGGTTTTTGGCAGCCAATATCCATCTTTGGCAAAGAGGTTTTATATTGACAGCTTCAGCTTACATGAACTTCATGTATCTGCCAAAAGGTTTTAGGCAAAGACCTAGATTTGCATTGCTTTAAATATAACATGTAACTCCAGGATTTTACATCTATTCTCTTAATTTATGTGAATCTGAAAAAGAGAAAAAAAAGATGAAATTATATCAAGTCAAATAAAAAAAGGAACAGTGAGACTCCAGTATTTTCTGAGGTCAGGCTGAGACCCCGCAAGACTTCATCTTGTCTTTTCTTCTTACACATAGATTTGTGAGACACATATAAAAATCTTTCTTGTACAAACTTTCCCAACCCTTATCAGAAAACTGGATACCATTTTCAGCAAATTTTCAGATCTGCTTCCTTTCTTCTCCAGTGAACTACTGGAAGTGTTTTCTCTCCCAAAGGAGAAGCAGCAAGAGAAGAGAAACAGAATCTACAGGACCATGGCTAATCCCCAGGGAAAAGGGGCAGTCCAAAATGCTGCGAGATTTCAGGTAGCAAGAGGTCAAAACTAAAAAATTCCAATAGCCAGAAAAAAAGGTAAGCTTGTTTCACATTGCTCATTAGCTGTGAGGTATCCTGTTGTGAATAGAAAGACGGACTATACCTTGTAGAACCTTGGGTGAATAGACTGACAGCTGCTATTTGCACTGTGCAAGATAGGAAGCGGTGAATGAACGCCGCCTTCTTGTTCTGATCAGGTGGAGGACTGGCTAATGCGGTCACGATACCAGCCTGAATATGATTACACTGATGACTGCAACTGCTCCTGAGTGGGCAGTGACAGAAGACTTTGGCCAAGTCTCTACTGCATAGCAAGCATAGTGCCAAAACACAAGCTCGCTGCAAAGCCTAAAGAAATATATTACCTAGGACCCAGGCAGCTGCCTTTTAGAGCCTTCCATTACACTCTGAAAAGCATGCAATGAGGCCATATATGGATTATTTAATCATCATGGAGATGATGAAATTACCTAAGATAGTTAGTTTGGATTACAGCTTAGATATACCTGTTTGCAAGTATTTTTACAGCTTTCTTCCAGTCAATGCATCTCCAGTGCTCTGCCCCTTGAATGTTACCTGTAGAATTTATGTTTTGGGATTCATGTTTCTAGAGCATGTTTGAGTAAGAGGGAGAGGAAAATAATAGGTTGTTTTTTCACAGAATAATTCTTCTGTCAGTTTTGCAGTAGAAAAAAGGGTATTTCTTGCTGAAAGCTGCAGCATATCGCCATCATCCTTATAGCATCAGGTTTTTGGTATTATATATTATATATTTCAGGCAATTTTCCCTTTGCTACAGACTGTAGCAAAATGAAATGCTACAAAATGAAAATGTAACCCCCATCCATGTGTTAGTATCTAAAATGAAAGAGATATCTAAATTTCATAATTCACAGATTTCAAAGTTCATAATAATGAAAGCTAATTCCTGTTGCTGCAGAAATTGAATGAAATTTTCAGATTTTAAGAAAGTCTTCAGTTCCATGAAGAACTGTCCAAAAGCTGCAACTTCCTTAAAAATGGTAGAGCTGAAGGCCTTGAAGTCTAACACTGAAGTGGCAGTCAGCTGATGCTTATCCATTCCACAAGCACTTCTCATCACAGCTTCTATCCAGTTCTTTAAATGAAGAGAGAAATGCAAATTAATTCTTCTAAGTCATGATTGTAATTTCTTCTATTACAAGGTAGAATTTCTCTCCCTCTATATTGCAGCTCTCTTGTGTTTGCTTAGTTACCTTAATAGGTGCCAGAATGGATTTTTATTTTCTTTTTTAAAACTGGGAAGAGAATTTATCTCAATTATTTTATTTTCTGGCATAGGTTAATTTCTGGAAAACGCAAATGTCAGACATGGGCACATTTCTTGTTAGTGTCCTTGCTTTGGTAGCATAGACTTCACAATTCACATCTGTACCTGCTGTTCATGCTAAGTAAAGTCTTGCACCAGCCTCTAGCTGATCAACGTTCTTTACCAGAACAAAGCTCACAGAACCATGATGGAGAGCTTAAATGGAGGAGCTGTTAACTGCCTAAATATTAGAATCCTCATTTAAACTCCTCATCCAAACTCCTAAGGTTTCTTTGGTCACTGGAAGACAGAGGGTAATTCACACCATCTGAGTCTTTGTTCAAAAGTGCTTTTTTTCTTGACTAGTGAAGCCAAGACTAAAATATGCACTGATATTTTTAAAGTGTATGTTAGCAAGTAGGTCTCAATGAAAATATAACTTTTAGTCTGTTACCTTAGGAAGCCTTTGAATGACCCAGTCACTCTAGCTTTTACTTAGTACAGGATTATGCTAATATAATTTGCCTATTGTTTTACTGAACTCCTTCAGTATATGGCTTGGCAAACAGTTCAGGAAGAGAGATCTGTGCCCACCTGAACACAACAAATGCAAATAACATGCTTCAAACTGAAGTGGAACACTTACAAATTTAACTCCTTCCAGGTAAAACCACAGAGACCATGAGGAAGAAAGAGCTTTAATATACAGTGAAACACAAAGAACCACAGAACCACCTCTAAAGCTACTTAAAATTCTTTCAAGATGAAAAAAAAAAAAAGGTTTGAAGAAAATACCTCCTGAAATATCTCTGAAGCTCTTCATACATTTGCTGTTGCACTCCATACATTCTTACCTAAGTCCAAGAAATCTCTGATAGAAGTCCACAAGTATAAACAAGGACATCTTAGATTAATCCAGGCAGGGAAAACTGCCTCTTCCCTGGAGCGCAATGAGCACAAGCTGCCTGGAAAATAGATTTCACTTTGGCCCTGTGCAGGTAGCAGCTGCAAACTATATAAGGCAGCCACCCAGACAGGAATAGTTGCTAGAGAAGTATGTATTTCCATGTTAAAGAATGTCTAAAGTAGTGCTTCTTTGATTTTATTGACAACGCTGTTGTTACAAGGCATGGTTCTACTCTGGCAAGTACCAGTGAAGACATGTTGCAGCTTAGCTCCAAGAATAGTGTTGCTTATACGCTTTTCTTTGCTTTTCACTCTTCTACAAAATTTAAAAGTGTGTTTCACATAAAAATAGAAATGTAGATTGCCAACAGAAGGAAGCTGAAGGTTTCTGGTTGGAGAATATATACTAGGCACTCAGCCCCTTTTAAATGTCCTGGAGTACTGCAATACTTAACACCAACGCAACTAGCATGACATGAAGATAACATTTTAACACAAAATGATTTTGATCTGACTGGCTGAAGTTATTACTAACATTTCAAAATTGTTCAAACCAATAACATTAATGAAGGGAAAATTTGTAATTCTGAACATGACAAAAATAACTCTGCTTGATGGGGAGTGATGAGGGGATGACAGGACATGAGACAGTTATATATATAACTATTCCGATTTTAACAACAGAAACATCTATAGATGTACGACTTTAGGTGCAATTGCTAAACCACAATTTCCAAGCAAAATTTTAGTGTGGCCATAATAAAATTTGATTTGTTCTTTTGTTCACAAAGCAGAAATATTTCTACTGACTGCTGAAAGATAATGATTTATTACTCTTTGGAAGCCTGTACATAAATGGTATGAATTTCAGTGAAGCGGCCATCATTCACTAGTGCTTTTTAGCATGATTATCGTTGCAGTGATTACTTGGTTTCTGAAAGAAGTGATCTTTTAGGAGAAAAAAAACTACATTCACAAATCTTAATATTGCATGGCACCAAAAGCTGTATTATTATTTTGACAATGATCGTATAAATCCAGAATGATTCCCCTGACTGAAGTACAGCTGCACTAGACTTAATGTGGTGTTTCTGAGCAAGGATATTCATAATAAAAGCTTTAGACACAGACTAAAAAGTTTATAGACAGAAAAGAACTTAGAGAAGACTTGACTGATCACAGTCTAAAATAAAATAATACTTAAAGAAAGACATATTACACTTGTTACTCTGATTATAGCAAGAATCTATTGGAATTCTGTAAGTCTCAGTAATATGGTCTCTTTTACCAGGGAACATTTTTCCTTTCTCCTTTAGCAATTTAACAAAAGGTGTCTCTCAACTACTGCCAGCATAGTTACATTTCCTCCTGAAACTACATGATCTCATTGTAAAGAGCTTAGATTTGGCACAAGAAGCATGCAGACCTCATGGTTCTAGTCCCTGTTCTGTCACTGCTTTTTATTCAATGACTCCTTCACACATACAAGGCACCCTTCCATCCAGAAGAATAAACTAGGACTGGATTAGTGGTTGCACATTTAACCAGTGAACTTGCTGTTGTAAATCCTGTTTTGGTCATTTAAGTTTTGCCAGTCAACAGCAAGAGAACAGATGTTTTAGAAAGCAGATGTGCCAATAATGAGAATCACTTCAGTTAAGTGTATAAAAACTAGCTATAAACTAAATTATTGTTTAGTAGTCTTGGCCAGAATGAAAAAGTAGACTCATCAAGATCACAGTTAATAAAAGCAGAAATAGGTTATTCCCCTGATGATTCAGTTATCTTTCCTCCTATAAGAAGTGTTGATTTAACTGTTGCAAGTCAGAGCAAATAGGAGACAAACCCCAAATACCTGGAAAAGAAAAACTAATTTGGGGTCATCATTTACTATTTCACAAAAGGTCTGCTAGCAAGAGAAAGCCTGAAAATCACTGCCTTGTAAAATCCTTGCTTTAAGCACCTATTTCCCTTCCAGAATAGAAGAACTTGTTCGGAACATATCAAAGAAATTAATATCTTTGTTAAAATCTGCTGGGGTTTTTTGATGCTATGTCCAAAACGGAACCCGTAGCACTTGCATGTTGTCCTAATAGGCTCACTGCAGACTTGTAAAATATTCTTGGGTACAAAAGCAAGCAGATCAAGCAGACCAGTCGGGATGTTCTGGACTTACCACAAATGCCTATTTTTTTGGTTCATACGTAACAAAGCAGCTGATTATATATATATTATATATTATATCTAAGGACAGGCACTAAGAGGAACCTAGAGCCAGAACTTTGTGCCCATACAAACCTGCCATTGTAGTCCCATCAGCTTGGACGAAAAATACAAGGCAATAACACCTGTTTGGCCATAGATGATTGCAGACTACGTAGCGTCTCACAGTGCCAGAAGTTTGGACAAAAGCATTAGAAGTGTTGTAGACATATTTTATGCAGCAAAAACATTAAACATGTCCTAATCTGATTACTTCTGAGTACTCCTACTCCTCGTAGTCTTCAGAGTTGTCTGTTGAAAAAGCAAATTAGTCATAGATTTTTATTTAGATAGTATTGTTCGATCCTCATAGTGCAGAGCAGATGGTTTGGGAAGTACCTATTCATAGCAAAGGTAATTATTTAGATTAATGGTTCCTCTCATTTCTTATTGTGAGGTTTTGAGATTATGAATGTATTGAACACATATTTTTGGCCAACAAATTATAGCACTTTTTGGAATTCCACCACACTTGCATGTGCTAATTTTTCCAACAGTGATTGTACTAGAAAAAGAGGTACATGCTTGATTTCCATTCAGATTACTGCCCCTGTGTCATTTTCAGTACAGCACCAAGAAAACAAATCCAGACACAGGTTTCTATCAGGAGTCAATCAGTCAGCCTGTTTCTCACGATTCAGCTACTTACATTATAGATAGTTCTGACGATCTTGTTTGATCATCTGGTCATGTAATGTGTGAGTACCTTAGAGGCCTTACTCAGATAAAGGACTGGCTGTGGGAGGGACCTTCTGTGGGTCAAGAATGTCTGGCACTAATGACACAGCAGACAAAAAGCTACAGTGAAACTTTTCATTAGTTGCTTGAGGTTTCTATGTATTTATATTATCTTGAGAAAAGTGGGAGGTCTTATTGCCTGACATGTAGCACAGCGTACCGCTCAGAAATTAAAAGGAACTTCAAGTAAAGTCAGGGGTCATACTGCTGCGGTTCTCTCCAAGCCATAATATTTTCATGGTGCAAACTCACAAGAATAAACTCCAACAGTCTTCTCAAATAGAACAACCTAGAGCACCGTCTTTCAGAGGACTTCTGAACAGGCATGCGTGTCACAAAAACCCATAATTTTATATGTTTCACTTTGGCTTGGTTGTCAAAAAGAAAATTCCTCAAAATTAAGACTACAGGTTGGGTTGTTGGTTTTTGTTTGGGTTTTTTTTTTCAGTAAATACACTTGGAAAACAAACAAACAAACAAAAACCTAGTTAGGTTGAAAGTCATACCAATGTGCTTAGAGCTCTTAAAACTGAGTTAAATTATGCAAACTGGTATTTACAAATACCTCATGCTTGCAAAAGAACCCCAAATTTATAGTTCTTTTTAGTGCAAAATCCTTCAAGACTGAAATCTGCCAACTGTGAATCTGTGTTAGTTTAGCAGTTAGTGTTTGTTTGCATACTAGCCATCAAGAAAGAAAGATTCCTGAGCACTAATGTACTCCAACGTTGTTTTTTTAATTGTTTTCTTAACATTTAAATGTTCTTAACGATGACTGCAATGTAGGGTGATGGGCTCAATTGTCAAACATAGCTGCAAGACTTTGCAGAGGCTATCTCTTATTCACCTCACAAAAGGAGGATCTCCATACCTACTATTCATTTCTACATATGTTCTGCTGGAACCATATTTGACAACCTGTCTTCTACGATACAAGTTTTGTAAACTGCGTAACTGCTCTATTGAAAACCACAGGAACCAGTAATTTCAGTTAAAAAAATGAGCCAGATTCTACCAACTCTTCTTTGGACAGCAAGCTTTCAAATCTAGTGAAGAGCTAATTAGAACACTATCTTTCCTAATATTGGAAAAGAATTCTAAATAAAAGAATAATTAAAGAGACTTTTTATTGCACAGATTTAACAATGAAGTGCATACGAACCAGTAATGCTACCAGCGTAGGAGCTAATGAAATTCAGTCACAGGGAAAGATGAAAGAACACATGAAAAGAGCCCATTCTTCTATCTACTCCCTCACAGGAAGCAGAAAAGAATGAGAAGCTTACTCTATTGAGTGAGAGAAGGTTGTTAGAGAGCAAACAGCTTCCTGGAATTTCACCAGAGACAACAAATCAGAAAAGGAGCTGCTAGGAGATTTCTGTAGCAATAGTGAGCATATAAGAAAAAGATCTATGAAGACAAAGGTAAGCTACAACCAGATATTTCAATCCAAACTTTCTCACCAAAAGTTTTGTCTCATGAGCAATGTGGATATTGAAGAAAACATGCTTTCATTAAAAAAAGAAAAAAGTTTTCACTCCTGAATGCTTTTCACATGAGAGCTTGCAGTATTATTCTCAAAGAGAAATCCCCTTTGAGAGGATGCACTCATACAAGCAGAGTTTCTTCTTCAGTCATCCAACAACTATCGTAACATATAAAGGTGCAACGGGTGATTATATTTTCAACACCTTTAATCATTTTAGTAGGCCGGGACAGGTCCAAATAGCACTTTTCAAATTTCTATTTAGTGATAAATTGCAAGTAGAATCCATCACTTTCTTATGAGCTCCTTTTCATAGGTGCTTGGTGGCAGCCAGCATGGCTTCACTAACGGAAAATCCTGCCTGACCAATCTGGTGGCCTTCTATGATGGGGCAAGGGAGCTGATGGACAGGGGCAGAGCAGTTGAGATCATCTGCCAGGACTTGTGCAAGGCATTCAACATGGTCCCGCGTAACATCCTTGTCTCTAAATTGGAGATACACCAGTTTGGTAGATGGACCACTCAGTGGATAAAGAACTGTCTGGATGGCAGCATACTGTGGTCAATGGTGCAATGTCTGGCTGGAGACCAGTAACAAGTGGTGTCCCTCAGGGGTCAGTGTTTCTCAGTGACATGATGGGATTGAGTGTGCCCTCAGCAAGTTTGCTGATGACACCAAGCTGTGCGGTTTGGTTGATACACTGGAGAGAAGGAATGCCATCCAGAAGAACCTTGACACGCTTGTAAGGTGAGCTGATGCCAACCTGATGAAGTTTAACCATGCCAAGTGCAAGGTCCTACACCTGGGTCACAGCAATCCCAGGCACAGCTACAGGTTGGGCAGAGAAGAGATTGAGAGCAGCACTGCGGAGAAGGACTTGTGGTGTTGGCTGATGAGAAAATGAACATGAGCTGGCAGTGTGCGCTTGCAGCCCAGAAAGCCAACCATATCCTGGGCTGCATCAAGAGGAGTGTGACCAGCAGGTGGAGGGAGATGATCCTGCCCCTCTACTCTGCTCTCGTGAGACCTCACTTGGAGTATTGTGTGCAGTTCTGGTGTCTTTAACTTAAAAAGGACATAGAACTGTTGGAACAAATCCAGAGGAGGGCCATGAGGATGATCATGGGACTGGAGCACCTCCCATATGAAGACAGGTTGAGAAAGTTGGGGCTGTTCGGCCTGGAGAAGAGAAGGCTGTGTGGAGACCTCATAGCAGTATATTCCAGTATCTGAAAAGGGCCTACAAGGATGCTAGGGAGGAACTCTTCTTTAGGGACTGTAGTGATAGTACAAGGGGTAATGGTTTCAAATTTAAACAGGGAAATTTAGGTGGAATATAAGGAGGATGTTCTTTACTGTGAGGGTGGTGAGGCACTGGAATGGGTTGCCCAGGGAAGTTGTGAAGTCTACATTGCTGGCGGTGTTCAAGGCCAGGTTGGACAGAGGCTTGGTTGACATGGTTTAGTGTGAGGTGTCCCTGCCCATGGCAGGGGGCTCGGAACTAGATGATTTTAAGGTCCTTTCCAACCCTAACTATTCTATGAGTCTATGATTCTATGACTGTATATTTCAATTCTGTGCTAAATCTACTGGCACCTGTTTTTATGTTAGCTGAATGATTCATTTAATCACTAGCTCAATTTTCTTTCAAGATATCCCTCTCTGACATTGCTCCAAGATAAAATGTGTCTCAGAGGCTGAAACATACTGTAGCAAACCTCTCAAAAATTATTCAATCAGCTGCCCAGAACTTCTCATGCACTTAAAATACATTTACCAATTCTTTCATTTATGGCAATTCACTCTTTCCTTCCATTTTCATATAAGCAATATGGCCCTCTTCCAGATGTATTACCCAAGAATTTTGCAGTGCCCAGAGATATATTGCCATTTCTTGTTTAGAACTCTGACTGGAACATTAACATACGAGGCTTTCTTCTATCAGCTGCTCCATGAAATGAGACAAAGATATCCATTCACATTGCTGAGAAAATTTACTTACACACGTTTACCTTCACATATTGTAATCCCTTTGCTTACAAAATACAGCCTTTGATTTTTCTAGGGCTCTCATACATCAAATCAAGCATGTGTTTAAAATCTTACAGGATCAGAGTTTAAAAGATGAGTTTGGGCAGAATCCAAATACTACGACCTCCAGGTGTAACAGGGGTGGCAGCACAGATGTGTGTCCACGCTGCAGCTGCCCCAGTTCTCGATTCAGTGTCATAAAACTCATGTCCGTAAAATGTAAATCTAAGCTAAAAGAAAAATATAGTAAGAATTATCCTAGATTCATTGAATGCAATATTTAGACTTGACATAAAATTGCTCTGCTCAGAAAAGTATGAATTTTTATGATTGTGTGAAATAGCCATCTATTTTACCATATATATAAGTACATAAATAGCAATATTAAATATTTTTAGCATTCTGTGTGCAGAAATGTAACATAGATAAATGATTGAAAGCAATTAAAAAATGTCTGCACATTTTTAGCTTCCAAGGCATCCCGTTTCCCTGGGTCTTTTCAGACTGTAGTGGATCAGTTGCTGCTCTTTTTCAATTAGGTCATTTTAATTACAAACGCTTTTAATATCTCTCTGTTGTGGGAATTCAGCACCTAGAAAAATTAGAATACAATATTGTCTGAAGCTTTTTGCTTTAATCTTTGAGTGTGTTGCTACATGTATACACACACAAACACACACACATACAAATAAAGCTGTTTACCCGGTTGTGTATTTGTGTACTACAACATACAAAACTCTCACTTAACCGTCACATAAATCCAATAGTTACCACTTCAGTGCCATGAAAAATCACATTGTCATTTAAAGCTATTCAGACAGTTTGTGATCAAAAGTCCAGAAGAAATTGATTCTGTAAGAAATCTGCTATTTCTGTGGTTCAGAGGGACCATTACTACAGGAAGAACGAAGACTTGAATAAAAAATAAGAATCTGAAACTGAGGGCTAGAAGAATGAGAAAAGGATGAACCAAATTCTCCAGTTGAAATTATGGCAATACAAGCTCTTTAAAACATAGTTATCCTTGTGCCCTTTTCTTGGAGGCCCTGTGGAAGAATACACACAGTCCACTACTTTGCTTTGCAAATAAAGGTATGTGCTAGCTATTATATAAGAAATAGATCTAGAAGGTTCTTAAATATAGCTGCAATAGAGGAAAATTGACCATAATTAGGAAGAAAGGTAGACCATTCAGCTTTCTCCAGCCTATTTTTGTAGATGCCTCCTAATAAGAAAAAAAAAAAAAAAAAAAAAAAAAATGGGCTTCAAAAGCTTTGATGGGACTTCCTTATTTATCAGGGTTTGGGTCCCAGATTAAACAAATCTCTGGGCCAGATGCCCAGCTGCTACAGAACTATAGAATTACTCTGATTTAAACCAGTCAATGAGATGGCCAATTCTTTTGAATGTATAGTTCAATTAGTTTTACCCAGAGATTTTGCCTTTTCTTTTTCTTTCTTCCTTTCCTTCTTTCTTCCTTTCTTCCTTTCTTCCTTTCTTTCTTTCTTTCTTATTCTTCCTTCCTTCCTTCCTTCCTTCCTTCCTTCCTTCCTTCCTTCCTTTCTTCCTTCCTTTCTTCCTTTCTTTCTTTCTCTTCCTTCCTTCCTTCCTTCCTTCCTTCCTTCCTTCCTTCCTTCCTTCCTTCCTGAAAAGCTTTTAGGAAAACAAGCTCTGTGTAAGTATTAGGGTGAAATATGGTTTAAAAGCACAAAAGTATATATAACTTATAACAATGTAGTGCTATAAACCCTCCAGCCAGATGCAAAAGCTCAACTCTGCTATGCAGTTCATAGTTTATACTCAGGATAATGGTGTTAGGTTACTCTCATATATGGAGATATTTATGTTTCCACAAGTCAGAAATGGAAATTATTATTTGGTCATCTAGCCCTGTCAGTCAAGATGCTTTCTAGTTCTCTGTCAGTCTATCTTTCAGCATTTGAAGCAAAGGTTTCGTTCACATCTTTTTATTTACAGTCTCACTTTAGTGGGATAATATGCATGGCATATTTTGAATGGCGTATTATATTTCTACTTCAATCATCAGAACAGCTTTAGGATTTCAGTTTGAAGTTGAAGCTTGATACTTTGACGCTGTCTGGGAAATCACAGCAGAGTAATCAAAGACAACCTATGAAATAGTTCCATCCAAGTGGAGGTGGTACCCCTCCTACAGACGTTTAACTCCTTACTGATAAAACTATTAATTTTTACTATTTGCCAAGACACTAAAGAGAAAAAGATTTGCCCACCCCGGAACTTCCTATCTAGAAGTGCATGGAAAGGTAACAGAAAAAAAATCTGTAACCAAAAGCTTTAGATTTAGGCTAAAATCCAAAAAAGACAGAGCCACCTCAGGTCTAAAACTGAGTCAAGATTTTCTGGAGACAAGATAGTAAACATGATAAAGAGTTTGTTCAGGAAGGCTGTGATACTAGTTCTGCAGTTTGCATAATGACATTATAAGGTCTTACTTCTGCAACACACTTGTCACAAAGTGGTTTTTCATTTAAAGGAGAAGCTTTCAAAGCAAAGCCACCATAGGAAAAATGTTTAATCACTTCTTTGAATTAAAAGGAATTGAAATATCTGAGACTTAGGAACTGGAAATGCAGCACAACATGGAGAGATATTCAAGATCTGGAAAGTCTGGTCCATGGAAAATTCATGTATGCTATGGGACATGGGAAATCCTCAAGCTCTAGATCGGTGTACTTCCCAGCTTCACACCATTAGAAATGACTGGCTTTCTCTATTTCTTACAGGAACATAGCCCTGCCAGTTGGACTGAAACAAGAGTCTGCAAATTTTCTCAGTGTTGCCAACCTACACTGGACCCCAGGGCATATTACGGAGTGCCCAAGTATTGCAGGCAAACACAGAATTCAGTTCACTTTTTCAACAGATTTCCAATGCAACATTTTTGAGCTATTTTGAGCTCTCATTTCCCTAAAATAACTAACCTTTAGAATTGAAACTGTGGGCAGCAATTTCATGGCAACCAAAAGGGAAACTTACACTTTCCTCATATACGCAAGCGTGATAAGAAATACCACCCTTAGCAAAGCAATGATTGGTGACTTATCCTAAGCAGTAGCAAGAGTCAGGCATCAGATTACCCACAAAGGCTTCACAGATTCAGCAAAAAGAGACTTTCAGGGGATTATCTCTTTCTAGAACTTTCTGTGTGTGTGTCGTGACACTTGATAAAGTGAACATATAGGTACAGAAATGTCTCTTAAAGACATAACTCGAAGTTCTGCTAATGGCAGTATTAAGTTTAATGTCCCACTTGGAAAACAGAGAAGATTCTAGCACAATTACAGTGATGGAGAGACTAAACAGTTGTTAATATTCCCACAGCCCCTCAGATTTACTTGAAGTGATACTACATATTTTGTGATAATTGTGCTAGTCCCCCATGAAATGAAAGTCAAAGGTAAAATTCACACTGGTATTGGAGGACAGGATGTGGGGTGAGGGGAATCCAAACAATCAAGCAACAGTGGAGACCTAAAAGCTCGAAGGTAATATGCCCAATTTTATTTTGAGCAACTCTACCAGAATTTAAATTCAAGGGTGTTTTTAATTGGTATCCTGGAAAACTTTTCATTTGACATAGCTGTGAAGATGCTTTGACTCCAGTAACCCCTTCTAACAGCATCTGCAAGGAACAAACGGAAACAGAAGTTAACTGAGTTCTCCTTACATCAGCATCAGCGTTTAGTGCATTAGAGCCAATTGACCTGAAGAGTGAAGAGTGTAACACCTCTGTTTGTCAAGCAAAGATTTGGAGATATTTTGATGGCTATCTTCATAATTTCTTTTTATATTGTATTTATATCCTTTTACACATGATGCTTCTTATTAAAACAGAAAAAAAGCAATAAGGATAAAATAAATGATTTTCTATGCTTCTTACTAAAACAGAAAAAAGCAATAAAGATAAAATAAATGATTTTCTATTATCATATGAAAAGCCTCAGTTTTGCCCAATCCTTAGCCTGTTTGTAGAATTACATCTTGCTGGAGTTTTCGTTATAACCTTCGATTTTTTTCTCTCTTTTTTTTTTTTTTTTTCTCTTTTTTTTTTTTTTCCCTAGTTTTGGAAGGGAAAAGCAAATGCTGAGATTCTCATGAAATACCCAACTGTGAATTCACAGCATAGTTTTGCAGACTAAAAGGATCAAATTAAGATCAGATGTGGGAAGCAGCAACTCTGTGTAAGTGAATGGTGATGCAGCCTGCTACAGCAGGTTTGCATTTTGTTGCACTCGACAAATTCAGATACATTACCAAAAGCATTTCTCCCTGATGCCCTTGAAAAAGACTGAAATTTGCTTCAGAAAAACTACTTTTTAAAGAACAAACCCACTTTGTCTTATTACAAAACCAGAAGGAAGCAGGACTCAAGGTGGCATACTAAAATTAATTTAATGACAAAAACGGAGGGAGAGATCTGAGCCACAAATAACTGTGATTTTAAATAATTAAGATATTCAAATATTTATGTCTAGTACTATTATTTGTTTCAGTAGTACCTGTAAGCTCTAGCGCTGGAGCACTTCTGATAGACACAACACTAGCAGAATGAAAAAAATTTAAAAAAATATTTCCAGCTCACAGACCTGGAAAAATCCTTAAAAGTTCTTCTAGATTTCTTTGAAAAGAAAACAAAGAAGAAAAAGGAAGCAATCTGTGTGACTTTGTTCAGTAATCTACTAAACTATTACACTTCTATTTTCCTGCTTTCTTGACTTTATAACTGTTTGTATGAATTTCCCAAATTGGACCTTACTACCTGCTAATAATGGCAATTTCCTGTATGTATGTTTTATATGCCAAGCTTTTTTGACACTACAAAATGATGTGCCTACAAAAACAGAGTAGAACAAAGCTCAATAAAAATGCTTAAAAGTGCTGATGAATTAGAGTACCTGCTGATCAGCAGAAAATATGTTTATTTGCTATGTCATCAGCTCTGACTCTCTACAGTCAAATCAGATTACTTTTAACCATTTTAAATAAAAGATAGATGTTTAGCTAGGAAGAAAACATTTCTCCTTGAATACCAAAGCAGAAACAATATTGCATTTTGCCAGGATATACGTTTCCAATTCAAAGTTGGAATGTAAGGTGACAGGACACAATGGCATTTATTTCAAATTAGCAAACAACAAATCCAATTCTATTCTCTTTTTAACAAAACAAACTGCCCACTTGATAGTAGAGATTATTCCATTGTAAGTGCTTTGTGTGCTTTTATCCTGCTTCACATTTGTGAAATTAAACAGGCAACCAGAAACAGTTTGCTATTGCAAACTGGTGATGAAATTTGAGCACAAGTTTCTCTAGTTGGCAGGGTTGTAATTATTGTTTACCAAGGTCTGCCCTGTGAATGGGAATTACTTTTCAAAAAATCTTTTAATCCAAGCTTCAAAGTTATCATGGGGTCAGTAGAAGATAAACATAGCACAATTTATGAGAATAGTTAGGAAGCAACATGTCATGTATTATTAGAAGCAGGTGTGGTATCTCTTGAAAGCTCAGGATTTTTTTTCTGAGTGCTAGGCGTCAGCATGCTGACATGTCTAGTTTGTAGCGATGAAAGTGCTTCTTCATCTCAGCTCACCAACTTTCAGGCTGTTATGGAATCCTGCCAAAGTTTAGCACACACTGACAGATTCAATCTATCTCAGAACTAACCTCATTTTAGCCTTGCTGCTGTCTGCACCACTAGATTGATGAAATGAAAAGGAGGAAGTCTTCTATAGATTTGCAAACATAGAAATATGTCATTTATCACCTCTATTGCTGATTTTTCCACCCTATTCTTACATATCTGTGTAAAAAATTTTCAAGTGCATTGCACATTAAAAAAAAACAGAAATACTCCTGCAGCTGTATTCTGCCTTTTACTTAAATTTAGACTGGAAAAAAAAAAAAAAAAAATCATAATACTTTTCTGTGCATTTATAAAAAAGAGCAAATACTCCAAATACTAGGGAAAACTCTGAAGAAAAATGTAACTAGAATCCTTTCCCAACTCTTTGACTAAAAGGTTACAAACTGATGATGGTACAGCCCTATAGCAAACTGCATCCCTTACCAACTTGTATGCAACATGATGTCTAGGATGATGTTTAGAAAACAAAAATGTTCCTTCTGCAATCACTCTTCAGATATTCATTTCTTGCACTACGAGGTTTACTCTCCCTTTCAGTTTGCATCAAGAGGCAAAACCAGGTATCACAAATATTTGAATCATGTAGCTATAACGTAAATCTGAAAATGCTTTTACATTTTCAAATATTTAGAGAAAAATACTTAGAGGAAAATATTCCTTCCACTGGAGGGAAGAGGTAACTTCCTTGACAGGCTTGAGAGGTCGGCCCATGAAAACCTCATGAATTTAGCAAGACAAAGTGCGAGGTCCTACACCTGGGTCACGGCAATCCCAAGCACAAATATAGACTGGGCAGAGTCTGGACTGAGAGCAGCCCAGGGGAGGAGGACTTGGGGGGTGTTGGTCTATGAGAAGCTCATCATGACCTGCAGCAAGCACTTGCAGCCCAGAAAGCAGACTGCATATTGAGCTGCATCAAAAGCAGTGTGACCAGCAGACCAAGGGAGGGAATTCTGCCTCTTTACTCAGCTCTTGTGAGACTCCATCTGGAGAACTGCATTCAGCTCTGGGGCCTCCAAATAAAAAGGGCATAGAACTGTTGGAATGAATCCAAACAAGAGCCACAAAGATGATCAGAGGACTGGAGCACATCTCCTATGAACACAAGCTGAGGAAGACAGGCTTGCTCATGCTGGAGAAAAGAAGGCTTCAGAGAGACATTATAGCAGCTTTCCAGTACCTTAAGGAGACCTAGACAAAAGCTGAAGACAGACTTTTTACAAGGGCATGTAGTGACCGGATGAGGGGGAATGGCTCTAACCTGAAATACGGTAAAATTAGACTAGATATTAGGAAGAAGTTCTTTACTGTTGAGGGTGGTGAGGCACTGGAACTTGTTTCCCAGAGAAGCTGTGGCTGTGCCATCCCTGTCAGTGCTCACGGCTAGTTTGATTTGGGGTTTGAGCAACGTGGTCTAGCAGGTGTTCCTGCCCATGAGAGGAGGGTTTGAATTAGATGATTTTTTAAGTCACTTCCAATCCAAACCATTATATGATTCAATGAGTCTATGAATGACAAGGAAGTCTGAGAAAAAAGCATAGAATGCAGTCGACTAGTTCATCAGTCTCCTACAACATATATCAACAAGTCTTAAATTGTGCCAAAGAAACAATTATTTCCATCCACTGAAGAAAAAAATCCTCTGGATATTGCCTTGTTCACAAGGCAGGGGTGGAACTAGTTGATCTTAAGTTCCTTTCCAACTCTAACTATTCCATGATTCTACAATTCTGTGGTAAAGGTGTGTGTAAAATATCATTAAACTTAGATGCACATAGAAGCTTCCATAGAAGTTGAGATTAGTTTAGAATCTTTTAACACAATGGCATGAAAAGTGTTAAATTACTGCAGCATCCAGCTCAAGTGGTGGGCTTCAGAAATAAAGAATTAAAGAAAGCTATAGAATGACAACTTTCGATCCACTGGAATCAATGAAACTGATCAAGATACATTTGATAAGTGTAAGGGTACTCTAATATGGTCCACAAATATTTATTTTTGATTACATCAACATGTGTTACGAAAGTTTACTTTAAAAAAAATAATCACTAATCACAGGGAAAAGGTAGTAAATTAACATATTCAAGAAATCTGCGAGAGAAGTATAATTTCCTTCAATCTTCTTAGACAAATATTTCATCAGTACTACTATTGCTCCACCCTTGCAATGACTCAGCTACAAAATGTAAAGAAAAAAAAAATGTGCTCCAAATTTTCTGGACAATAATTCCAAATAGCCAGTTATCGAAAACACAGGAAGTTTTCCAGACTGACATTTTTGTATAGCTCTGAGATGTTTTAGGCAATAGTTTTTCACTGAGCTACTTTTCTTGCAACTGTGTACTTCAAGTAGACCTACCACAATCAACAGCATGGAAGAACAAGATATTGAGTGTGTGAGTAGTGGATAAAGCGAAAATTATGTAAAAAAAAAAAAGAATAATATATGCATGCATGAGAGAGGGTGGTAGAAAACTGCAAAAGCCAAATAGAACAATTCTGGTCAGTGTTCAGATGTCTGGATGCTAAGCTTGTCAGGTGGTGCAAACTGGTAAATTGAACAGCCAGCATTTTGGGAGGGGTTCAATGTTATACTTTGCCTGTTAACTAAAGGTACTGGAAGAGCTGATATGCACATCTGTACTAGATACATACTATGGCTGAATTGATGGGAATATGGAGTGCTTTGTTTTCAACAGATCAAGAGATACAAAGATGCCTAGACCCATATGTTAGCAGGTGAGAAAAGAAGAAAGGAGTGAGCATAGGCTACTCTTCTTGACTGAGCTATACTACAGAAAACAGTAAGATAAAAAGGAGAGACTACCTGATTGACTTCTTGACAAGCACTTCAGTGTCCCTGTCTTCAAGTCATGCACAATCCGGAGCACATAGAGTAGCGAAGCCAAACTTCATTGTCATCCATTAATATACTTTGGATCAGCACTTGAATTCTTTAACCTCTAATAGACTTTATACACCAATTACATCATTTTTAGAGAGTAGAATTATATATTCTGATGATAAAGATTAACAGTAATTTTTTACAGTGTATTGTATGCCTAATTTCCCAGTCTAATTCATGGCAGAGTAAGGGCTGAGCACTCAGGTGTAGGAAACACTGGACTGTGGCTGGAAAGTCTATTTTGACTCTTCTTGCCCGTGTTTTCAGCTTAAACTGCAGGTTCTGTGGATTTTGGTCACTTATGCATTTCAGAACTCCATATGACCTGTAATTTTTTGCCAGAACTGTATGCACCATGAACACATTATACATTCTCCACACTCTGAAGTGAGATAAATCACACAGAGTCAAGGTCTGTGTATTTATCTGCTACAAAGAGCTCCCTTGCTCTGCCAAAGCAAAGCACAAAAAATATTCATAGAGCCTTGCAGAAAGGGACAGACATCATGATCTTCAGCTCAGCAGACATTTAAATGGACATGGTAGAAGGAGATCAAGACTACCAGTCACAACACCCACTACCCCCCCCCAAAAAAAAAATAATACTTATGAGGAAAGAATAATAACATTTGAGGGTTATTTCAGTGAGAAGCTGTGTGTTTAACTGTAAGGATGTAGGCCTGACTGATCATTGAAAAAAGAGGAAGTGAAGCAGATGAGAATTCGAAGGGGTTTTCCCCAGACAGAGTTGAGGTCCAGAAAAACTAATGTTATTACAAAAGTAGCCCCAGTCCAAGCTAAAACTCTCCGATACTTGCAAAAAAAATGGTATAAGCTGGAGTTGCTAAGAAGCAGGATGCCAGCACCCATGCAATTAAAGTCAAGTCCCAGGGCAATAATGCAAAAAATATTGTTTCACTTGCCTAGGCTTCAGGTAGCAAATCACCATCCCCAAAAGTCTTTTTCTGTGCCTCCTGCACAATTTCCCAGTATTCCTGAATACTCAGATTTGAGAGAAGTCGCAGCCTCAGGTTTCCAGTTCCAGGTTCAGGTCACTCACACATAACTCAACATTTTCTCCAAAAGAAGACTGTTATTGAATTGTCATTCAATTATCTCCCTCTGGAGAACTCAGACTTGAAAACAAACTTTGGCAGAAAAAGAAATCAATTCATTCAGCTGAGATTCCATGCAAAAAAATAACCACCAAGGGTTAAAACCATTTTCCTGCCAGTGAGAGTTGCATTGGAAGTTGGAAGTTAAGGCAAGAAAGAAGACAGATAAAGTCTTGTATGTATTGATAATAGATAAATTGCAATACCAAGTGTATTTCATGTTATGTATGTACATATACATATTTCCTTAGTTGTCACAATGCTCAGAATTCATTGGTACTGTGTAAAACACTGGACAGCACTAACAAGTATTATATATGAAACTTTTCATTAGAATTTAATTTGAAAATTGGTATTATTCACCAGAAAAGGATATCAAGAAAATAAAAAGGTTACAACAAAATAAATATAAACAGATGAGACCCCTTTTTATTAAACTGGCTGTGTGTGAGAGCTCTAGTGTGCACACGTTTTACACAATGTGTTCCTAAGCACTGCAGGCACTATAGTATAAATGAAGTTTGGACACTGTATTTTATTCATTAGAGGCCAGGATCCCGTGAAAAGCTAATTAGTAGAAGCAGTAACTCTTCTGAGAAAGGAGACAGATTCTGCTCAACTTGGATCAACAGTCTTCCCTTGGTTCAATAGGAGCAGACCAAAAACACTTTGTGCAGCAGATTATCTTCTTGATCAGCCCTAATACATTCTTCTGCTGGCTTTGGCTTTCATCAAATTAAAGGCAGGAACTCAGCTGTGAGGAAATACAAAACCTCAGGATGGTGGTCAGTTCAGCAGGAACTTACGAAAACAAAATGGTCCCTATCTGAAAGCAGTAAGCCATTGCTTTGTAAATGTCTCTCACCAGGAGATATCCTACCCTCTTGGGTACTGCCTTCTGTGCCTTGCTCTCTTTTCATTAAAGTTCCTAAGCACACATCCACATAGGCCTCCATTAGGTAAATTTGAAAAGACCAATTAAGAGGGGGTTCTTTTTCTGCAGTGCCTTATTTAATAAAACTATCAGAATCCCTACCTCCCAAAAATACATAATATTTTTTATATTTTTGGTCTAGGTCAACCTGTTGCCATGGTGATGGAGAGTCTGATTTTTGCCATAAACAGTACTGCATTCTTCAGGGAAAGCGGGTAAATGCATAATATAAATATCCTCCTAATTCCATCTCTCATCTAAACTATCTACTTCTTTATGTGAAATTTCGCTGCTTCAATAAGACAGACCCACTACTGAGCAATCAAATTGGACTCCAGGACCCGGTTCGTCTTCTTTCTCTTACCCCAAATATAATAAATCTACAAAGACAGTCACAGGCTGTTATTTTTAGCAGAGTCATGTGACTAGAGTTTGGAGAAAAAATAGCAATAGATATTGAACATCCTTACTGTGAATGCATCATTAGAGAGAACGGTTTAACAGTTCTTTGTCTGTGGCACAGTTGAGAAAATACAGAAACCAAGTTTAATACATGACATGACCAAACTTGAGAGACTTGTAAAAATCCTGAAATTCCATTGCTTTTATTTTTTTAAAAAACAACAGTAATATATAAGAAGGGGGGAAGGGAATACAGAATACATCTACTTTTAAATGCAATCATCAAATTTTCAATTGGCACTTGATTATTCTAACACAGTCTTTTAGATCACAGAGGAGTAAAAACTGAGAACACTAGACTGACAGTATCTCGGGAAACAGATAGAAATCGCAGTAGACTGATCACTCTAATGTAAGTGATGAGGAGACAATCTCACACTCCTTTGCTTTGTAGACAGAGAGAGGTCAGCATATATCAAGCTCTGCAAATCAAAACTACAGAGGCTTTCCCCATGCTGTTCTGTGCTATATTTTTTCTTCATCACACAGAACATTAAAGCATAATTGTTAGGTTTATAAACCCAAGCATAATTTTCAGTTCTTAAATATGGATGTGGAAAGTTTCTTCCAACTCACGAACTCTTCAACCCTGCAAAAATCAATGATGCATAAGAGTCAAATAAAATCACTGCTGGAAACTAACTTGCAGTTTTGTCCTAGATAGTCTACAAATTTATACTGTGATGGTTATATGTCAAATGGTTACATGAAGAAAAGAGAGAAACCAACACTGACAAATGTAGGAGTCAATTGTTCTGTCCATACTGGCTCCATGTTTATGAATCTTTCAGACACACAAATATTTACCGCTTCTTAAAGAACCCAAATCTCTAAAGATCACCTTTTTTTACCTCTACTCCCTTGGCTGTTCTAAGCACAGTGGAGATGGAAGTAATTCAAACTGGCAGCTGCAGGCAAATTTGGTGGTAAAAATAGGAACTGAGAGCTTGGAGCTGTTTCACAGGATCATTTCTCTAGCAGTGAGGTTTCTGTTTAGACAGAGAAAACTAGAACTCTTAATTCTCTAGATGAGTTCTGGAAGTAATAATTCTAGCAAGTTCGGTTGTTCATAATGACTATACTATGTCCAGCAGTATTACAAAATCTCTTTGTCTTGCAACACCCAATACTTGGAAACCTTAAAAATTAATCATTGGCTCCCAGTCAAAGCTAGCTTTTGGTTTTCTCTTGCCCAGGAGGAGAAATTACAACAGATGAAAACTCAGCAGTGGAACCAGTTGAAACATTTGCAAAAATTTTAACACAGTAATGAAAAAAAGCTCTGTTTGGTGGACATTTTTTGATCATCTCTGCTGAGCAGAAGGGGCAGAACACTAGAGAGAATTCCATGACACTCATTTAACTCTGCAAAAACCACCAGGGCCCAGAGGACATTCACTGAAATGGGCCTTTTGTACATGCCACACTCAGCAACAGACTCAGGCAACCCAAGTATGAATGCATTCCTGAGTGCACAAAAAAGAGCCCCAAGGCAAGGGTAACTGCATAGCATAAGCAGAAGGGCACATGCAGGCAAAAGGCACGTATACATCAACGTTACATAGAGTGGTTTGTAAACAGCTGGATGCTTTTGTTCTGCATATGGGGAGCAGAGGAAAGAGGGCGCCTCTGTTCCTGCCAGCGACAAGACTGAGCAACCAGTCTCTGCCAACTCTCTGGCTACTGCTGTTGGACAGAGTCATTAAGAAGAAAAGAGCATCTATTTATTCCATTTATTGAGCAAGTAGAGGAATGAGTTGACCCTTGCTTTTCCCAGCCTTATGACAGCCAGACAGCATGGGGTGGCTGCATTCCTTGCAGCAGGTGAAGGCTAACTGCTTTCCTTATCACTTAGTCGGACACAGCCCTTTCTCAGCCCACCCTGAGCTAAAGGTTCAGTTCAGCTGGGCTGCTGATGGTGCTTGAGGTACAGAGGGAGATTTAAGGTACCTCCAATCCACTGAAAACTTCAGGCAGTGCGGTGAACATGCTGAGAAGCAGAATATTGTGATGCCTGATATTTTAAAGGAGCATATTTATGCTTCTGTGCAACTGTTCTGTCTTTACCCACAATGTCCAAGGGAAACACTCTCACCTTTAAATGACTACATGCCTACTGCATTTTATTATAATGAAAGTATTGTTGTGCTGGTAGAACTGTTGTTAGGGAAGCTCAGTAGTATGAAACCTGTTTTCTGTGCTGAGGAATGAAAAGTTAAAGCCAATTGTGTTTTCATCACAAAACGGATAAAGAAAATAAATCTCAGTAGACAGAGCAGATGAAGACAGGGTAGATGGGCATAAACAATCCACAGATCTGAGGAGTTCTGAGTATTCTCTGTTGATACTAAATAAGGCTGAAAATGGAAAAAAAGGTGTGCATAGATAATGGAATTAATTCAGCCAGAGGGTTTGGGGATTCACTATTAAAAAAGTATGTGATTAATTATGCTTTAATTCCTGACCTATTTCATGTCAGTAAACCACAAATGCTTATGATCATGCTAAGCCTAGAAGTGAAAGTAATGCTGTGTCAGCTTTCAGGATGCAAACCACTAAGTTTTTATTGCCTCCACAAAAGTGTGTCTAATTACCTCCTGAGGCTAAAGCCAATAGGAAGGTTAAACTGCGATCTGTTATTATTATTCATTATTAGATTTCTCTGAATTAGAAATGCATAAGATGCCATCCAGAGGGACCTTGACACACTTGTAAGGTGGGCTGATGCCAACCTGATGAAGTTTAACCATGCCAAGTGC
>JANRGW010044595.1:0-40763 GCA_024733675.1 Psilopsiagon aymara
GGAGACCACGCAGCACTGCCCAGCGAGGCAGAGGAGGGAGATCCGGACTCAGACAAAGGGCAGCTGGGGGTGAGAGAACCGGCAACTGCTGAACCCATGACAGGCGTCCAACACTTTTGAGCAGTCATTAGCACTAACGTATGCACAATAAGTAAACAGAGTATGAAAAATGGAAATTAATCAGGGTTGGAGAGGGGCTGTGGAAGCAGCACAGCAGCTCTCCTCACCTGTTTTGTGCTGCTGTGTGCTGCATTAAGGCAGAAAGTAAAAATCTCCTTACTTCTTCCTGTACCAGGCAATTTAGTCTCCATGGCATGTTTGATATGTGAGAGATTTTATATTTCCTCTGAGATCTATCTGCTATGTGGAAAGACATTTAAAGTTAGCTTGCTGAAGAAACTCTTTAGCCTGCTTTAAAGTAATGATATATGAATTACAATATCTTAACGATAGCAAGCTCCTCAGTTTTGAGAGGGGATTTCTAATCTAGTTTACAAATCCCAGACAAAACAGTTTGATGAATTAAAATCAATGCAATATTTTTTTTCTCATATCTCTGTAAATATATTATAAAAATTACTTGCACAGGAAAATAAGTCACACTTTGCTCAAAATATCACTCTTGAAGAGGAGGTATATTTATACAGCTAGGTGCGTACTTAAAGAACCATAGATGTAGAAAAAAGTCTTTCAAAGCCAAATTTAATTATACATAATTGTCTTAATCTAACTGATTTTCGTAACTGCTGCACTCATAGGAGCAGTGGTAGCAGCTGGGGTGGATCTGCTGGTGGGGCTTAGTGTAGGCATGATGTTCACCAAGAAATTATTGTTTGAGGAACTAAGCAGAGAAGGGCCATGAGGCTGATCAGGGGCTGGAGCACCTCCCGTATGAAGACAGGCTGAAAAAATAGGGGCTGTTCAGCCTGGAGAAGAGAATGCTGCATGGAGACCTCATAGCAGCCTTCCCGTATCTGAAGGGGGCCTACAAGGATGCCAGAGGGGACTGTAGAGAGAGGACAAGGGGTAATGGGTTTAAACTTAAACAGTTCAGGTTAGATATAAGGAAGTTCTTTACTGTGAGGGTGGTGAGGCACTGGAACAGGCTGACCAGAGAACTGGTAAGTGCTCCATCCCTGGCAGCGTTCAAGGCCAAGTTGGACAGGGCCTTAGGTGACGTGGTCTAATGTGAGGTGTCTCTGCCTGTGTCAGGGGGGTTGGAACTAGATGATCTTAAGGTCCTTTCTAACCCTAATAACCATTCTACGATTCTATGATTTTTTAACTTTAGAAAGCAACTATCTTGAAGATTTCAAGAGGTACAAAACTTAATGTTAGTGACATAAAATATTGAGAATGTAAAGGATGGATTTGAGGTGAGTTTTTTAAAAAGAGATTTTTTTCAGTAGATAGAGTCAAACTACAAGGGATCTCATAATTTAACGGAGGCCTTTGGGAAAATACCCTATATTTGAGCAGTATCTGTCTGTAAAAGTGAGCTCTATGGAGGTGACACACCGTGCTCCTTCCTTGCATGAGCTGGTATCCTCTGGCAGCAAGCTTAATGGATGCCTTAGTTTAACTGACAGCCTGTCTCTAAATTCCCAAGTCTGATAGCCAAAAGAGCATAGTGATATAAACCTTCTTGTTTCATCACTTACTAGGTGCTACTTCTGTGCCCTTTTAGGTGTATAAAGACATCATGCTACCTTTGAAACTGACTTTGAATGATGTTTAATAGTCAGGCTTCACAGTTCTATACTGAGGTTGCAGAGCTTGAGAGCAGCCTGCTAGTCAGCTGGAATTAAGCTAATAAAAAAGTCAACACAGTTGTGAGAGGTGTTAGCAAGAATCAGACGGTGGAACTAGATTATCTTAAGGTCCTTTCCAACGCCAACTATCCTATGATTCTTTGACGTTCATAATCAGCATAAGTCTTACGGATGTCATTTCTGAGAAGTATTTTTTTGTCCTGAGGGTACAGTGGAAAAAAATTACTAAATGATAAGGCAAGGAGATAATTCTGGGAGACACAGGTTATGAAAATCTGATGGGGCATCCACTTGAGTTGGAACAGGGGCACAAGGAATATAGAATTCACAGGAAAACAATAGGTTTTCACTTGTTTTTCACTTTTTTTACTTGTCCCATAACTTAAAGGCCTAATGGTTTCTTAAGCTTCTTTTTTAGCACTTTATCAGATAAAGTAAATAATTAACACATTATAATTAGGTGATATTATACCAACATTGAAATATGAAAATACATAAACATCTGTAATTTTTCGTGTTCCTTGGAGGTTTCTTGAAAGTGCTTGTCTTGTAAGATTTAACATTTGGTGTCACCAAACTACAAAATGTTACTAAGGAGTCCTTGAAAATGTCTTAAAATAGTAAAGTCACAAGAGGAATGAAACTTCTTTAGTTTTGAGACTTATTTAATATTATTAGCACGCAAGAATAAAAAAAATCATTAATTTTCTTGTGGGTCTTCATGTTACATAGGTGTCTGTGAAAAAAATTATTTTTATAGGGCTGTAGATGGTCTGATGTTCTCATTTATTTATCTTGTTAAAGTTCAGGTTACATATTTCAACTTATGTAAATAAGTACAATTTGTACCACTTTTACTGACTTGCTCTTTTTTATCATGAATGCTTAAAATTGTTTTATTCTATGCTGTAGGGCAGAACCTAGAGAAGTGAAGAAATGAAGCCACAGTACCAAATCAAAAGACATTTAATACCTAGAGTTCATCTCTCCAAAAGTTATTTTCCTTTTTTAAGATAAATTTCAGCTTTTCATGGTCCTACAAACTGATCCCAGTTAAAACCAGTTTGAGAACCCTGTAGACTATTAGTTCATACTGCACATTTCCAGTTACCTATAAAACTTGTAAAAGTCATCCCATTCTTGTGAAGAATTCTCACTCTGTCACTTTGCATAGCTGTAAAGTTGTAGTGGACTGTTATGATATAGTTATGAAATAAGAAATATGCTTAATGTTCACAAATGGATTTTCTACTTGCAGGGTTAGTGATGTCTCAGTCAGTACAGCCTTTGAGGAGGAGTTACACTAAAAATCATAGTTATATGCAACAAGTAAGCTACAGCTATATTGGAAAGACCTTGAAAACACTTGCTTTCATTGTCTCAGAGTAAAAATGCATCCAGTGTTGTTATGGCTCAGCAGAGTGGCAGTTTTGAATATTATAAAGCAAAGGAGGTGTTCTCAAATATAGAAAATATTTTTTATAGAAACCATGCAATATCAGTTTCCTGTTGAAGCAGAAACATTGAAATTGTTGCACAGTTAAGCGCAGCAGCACAAGGTTTAACTAGGCCTGCAGAGGATGCCAGTATTTGAACCGAAACCGGTACAAATTCATCCTTGCTGTTGCAATGCTACTTTTGCATTTCATCAGATTGTCTCTCTTTATCAGTTTCTTTTCATGCTGTATATCTTCCCTGCTGGCTAGTTTTCTAACAGCATACTGAAAACTTCTGCTGTCAGCAAAACAGGCCAAGATTGATGGATGATTTTTTCATCTGTGTACTCCAAGTGGTTACCGAATATGACAACAGGACTTGCTGTCTCAAGGGCTGGAGAAGAATAGATACCTTGCTGTATTTTACGTTTCATGTATTGATAGAGAGAGAACAGTGCAATTTTGAATTGATGAGAAAGCAAAACAGAGCCTTACATGATTTTGCCTGCATTTTAAAATTATGATACCATACAATTAATTCAGCTTTAATTGATGTGCATTTTCATATTATTGCTAAACTGAAATGTTTTGACACTTCTTTTAATAAGATTTAAAAGTATTTAGGCACAGATTTCTGTTCCACTGTGAAGCCCAGATTTTCATCATTACCGAAGCAGTACAGAGATGTCTATGTGTAATTTTATTGCACTTCCTGTAAACAACAGAAATATGCTTATCATTGTATAATACATGAAAATTATTATTATTTGTACTTCATTTTCACTCAGTGGTGCAGCTTAAACTGGGTCATTATAACAAACATTTTCTTTCTATCTAAACCTGGTGCTGTTTTCTATGTGTGTTTTCACAGAAGAATTATTTTTCATTCTAAGTTCATAAATCCTTTTATCTGAGAATCAGTAATTCATTCAGTTGTAAGACAGGCACCATAGTCTGTCTTGAAGTGAAATTTTAGGTTACTTTGGTCTGTGTTATAAAATTCTGGCCTTATTCTCTGTATAAATAGCTCCCTTTTTTGCTTTGTAACAGCTAGGCATCAAGGGAGGTAATTTGAAACTGTGTCTATATCCTCGATGACTTCTTGCAAATCCATCATTTGTGCATAGTCAAGCTTGCATTCATGAGTCTTTAATTCTTGGCTTGCCTGGCTGGCCCAAAATTGTAACATTTTAGCAATGCTAAATTTTCTTAGCTTCTATCATCAGTGAGGTCTGTAGACACTTTTATCTTCTGCATTATAGATTATAGAACTGAGGAATCAAAGACTAAATTTAATTATTACCACTTGTTTGGGGTTTTCACTTCCCACATTATCTAATTCTCTATGCACCATGTAACATTTCTAATGAAGGAAAGATGGGGCTGCTATGATGTAATTTAGTGTACTGTAAAAAGAGGACACTGAATAAGGCAAGGCATTTCTGGACACCATACCAGTCCATTCATTTCAATATTATTTTTTTTAGTCTCTGACTGGATGGAGCACAAAGACAAGGAATAATGTACCCATTTGTACAGCTGTACAAAGTACATTTCAAACATGCATTATTTAAACAAAAAATCGCAGTATTAGCTATCATATACAAAGTACATCAGGGAATCATTCAATTTCCAGATTTCAAATTCACAACATTTACCACTACTATGTAAGCAGAGTACCAGCAGTAATTCATCTTTTCTTTATTAGCAGGAAAATTAAAAGTTTTCACTCTTCACTTCTGAAAGTAGACAAGTCTTTTTAATCCATATTTACACAATTCATTTTCCCTTTATGGGAACAACAGCTTCCCAAGTTTTATCTTCAAAGAACATCTATAAATGCCACCCCTGTAAAACGTAAAGGAGTTGGCAGCCTGGTCTGAAAAGTATACAGCTAAGTCTAAGTAATAAAGATAAGCAAAAGTGTAAGAAGTGTATCATCTAACCATATCTCAACACTGGTCATCATACATCGTGAAAATTGTATGGCTTTGAAGAAAAGAGCTGTCATTTCACTTGAACAAGAAAAATACAAGAAGAAGACAGTCATAACTTGAATAGGCTGCTTGGCAAATTTTCCTAATTGTCTAAGCTTTTCCTCCCTTTTCTTTTTGATACAGTTTTTCTAATTGTGGTGTAAATACATTAAAACTGAATTCTTTGATACTTCATTCGGCAGCGACTGTGTTTTACAAACTACAGGAAACCAGTATGTTATATAGACCTGAAATATGTTACAAATTTTCACTGGAGGTAGCTCCACCCTGCAGGAGATTATGTGTGCATGAGAGAGAATCACTTTTAGTGCAACAACTGCAAAAATAGTCTGTGGCCTGCTGAGGACTAGGGACAGATAGATTCCTATTCTGTAAAAGTATTTCTGAATTACAAATTGACAGGAGACAACCCTAAAACAATAGAAACCTGCATGCATACACAGAGGAGGCGATTCAGAAGAAAAACAGTTGTAATGCTATAATACAGAAAATTAATCCTGAATTATGCACCTCTCATGATTGTACTAAAAGAATTGTTTTTACACTGAGGAAGATGTTTAAGCAAAGCAGTCATGCTACTCTCCTTTATTTCTCTTTCAGATGTAGTTTTAGAGCATTTTACAGACCTTACTGAGGTGATTTCAGTAAATTGATCAGATCAGTAACTCATAGGTTTAAAAAATTCTAATTTTAATACAATGAACTTAAATCTCTAGAGGGAGACAATTAGATTATCGACTCTTCCAGGAGAAATTTAAACTGATTCACATTTTTTTGCTAGAATTACCTTCTTCAAATACTGTCTTGCCAGGTACCCACTAATTATAACACAGTAAAAGACTAAGTGTTGGACAGAGATATTGCTTCAGGGTGACTATGCAGAGTTAATGGCTAGATACATTACGAATGTGAAGGTGTAGAGAATGAGCATGCATACTCATTAAATCAAATAGCATATTGGCCAGTCTGCCTCCATCCAGAAATCATCTGCACGGTCATGCAAGTCATCTCAGTTGAGGAGAACTCTCAGTAGTCTTTGGGTTCTTTACAGGAAACAACTGCAGGGTGAACAGTAGGTGAAGCTAGTGCCACTTTTCTTTCCCAAGAAAGATTGAGGGAGGTAATGTGAAGGCATACCAACACAGCAGCACTGCCTGAGTCCAGTGTATTGAACTGCTGCGTATCTTTTTGAAGCAACTGATTTATAACCTTACAAAAGACCTTCATGACAGGTTGTTTATGTATGATTTCCTGTATTACTACATGTTCAGTAAATACTAATAACTTTCCATTTCATACTGTTTCTTAAGTAGTATGAAAGGTAATATGAAAGGTAAAGATAAGGGCTAATTGTTTAATATATATTCATCACATATATGTGGCCACATTTTAAATCCTTCAGGGAAAACTTCTTCAAAGTTAATTCCTTTCTTCTGTAATAAAATGATAATTTAATCTTACTGTTACACCATAGCTTGCCACTTCATCCTTGTCCTAGAAACAGCTGCCAATAGCTTAGTTATTGTGCAGACCATACAAGTGGAATAATACAAATGAAAGTCATAACTCATAAAAGGAGAGTCCTCAGGTGAAGTCGTTGTAGCTCAAATACGTTCTTTTTTTCTCCCTTTAGACTCCAATCTGTATTTCTTCATGTTCAGTTTCTTTCATGAACTGTCAGATAGTGATACTGCTCATCTTAGAACCATAGAATAGTTAGGGTTGGAAAGGACCTTAAGATCATCTAGTTCCAACCCCCCTGCCATGGGCAGGAACACTTCCCACTAAACCATGCCACCCAAGGCTCTGTCCAACCTGGCCTTAAACACTGCCAGGGATGGAGCATTCGCAACTTCCCTGGGCAACTCATTCCAGTGCATCACCACCCTTACAGTAAAGAATTTCTTCCTCATCTTCATGGTTTAGTGTTTTTTCTAGGTTTCATATATTCCAAATGTGCACATGAAAGAGTTTCATTGTATTTTTCTGTAACAAAAACTTATTGTATTTTGACTTCATATTTAAAAAACTTTTTCATGGGTTTACTGGCACTATCTAACATTTGATCTCTCCCCTTTGAACCAGCAATTGTAAAAAAAAAAAAAAAAGGGATAAAATTTATGTTAAAGATTTTACTTGTGTCTATTAATATGTAATATGTATGTAGTAAATTCTAAAGAGCAAAAATGCTGAATGATTGTGCAGTCCTTTGATAATTTCTGTCTGTTTTGCTCAGTCCTCATACATACAGAAGTCATGTTAGTGTTTTGTATTCAAGGAACAAGAATAAGCCCATTGATGGATTTTTCAACTTACCTTTTTTCATTCTGCTTTTTTTAGTCAGCCTTTACTTCCTGAATGGATGGAGATTTCTCCCATCTCACCTGGATCTTATAAATTTTGAAAGGCAATCAGTATTTGTTAAATGACCCAGCAGCGCAGATTCAGCAGTATGATTAGTATGAATGAGGGAGGGGAGGCTTCTGTCTTGTTGGAACTTTAAACAATTTAGAAGGTCAGCACTTTCAGATGTCTTCAGGAAAGTTAGCAAATAGTTGGTTTGGGAATAAGTGAATTATATTCATCACTCGGTGGTAGTACTGATTCAAACTGCCCTTCATTGAAGGCTAGAGCAAAACATACCTGAATGTTTGGTTTAGGTGTCTGTGATTTCTGTGCTATCTGAGCACCTACATCAGGTGACATTAATGAGGTCTCAAAATTAAGAGCTTGTACTTTGGAGGGCATCAGGACAGTGCAGAGAATGAAGGATAGGAATAAATTGCTCAGAATTGCTCAAACCAATGAACAAATATGATGGTGCAGTCTGTGCAAACTGCAAGGACTGCCCTGTTGTGAACTCCACAGGAAGGAAGTAACAACAATTGAGTCTTACGATCACAAGCATGAAGTTTTGCTATAGTAAGGGGATTGTGAGAAAAATACTAGAATAGCCTGTACCATTTCTGTTACTGAAAAAAAATAAGTGTCAAAACCTGTGTTATTAGTAAGGAAAACCCACCAAATTTCAAAGCTGGAAACCGTATCTTCAAAATGAGGAAACAGAAAGGAAAAATAAGCACTTTACAGAAAGAAAAAACCCCAGCTCTGATCATACCAAATAACAGTGAACTACTTAGTCTGTCCTCGATGGCAATGTCAATTGCAGATTAAAGAAAAGAAATAAATTCATGTTTTACTTTTCTAGAAGTAAAGTATTGGCAGCTTCTTCATAGTCAAATTTTATTACTCCATTATTTTTCTTATTTTTTAGATAAAATAAGAAAAAGAGTACCTACTAGCACTTTAAAAAATATTTATTTATTTACTTGACTTGTGTCATATTGGTACTGCAGACAAAAGCCACTCAGCTTTCAGTCTTTATGAATGATGATACCTTTGTGATATCAGAGGCAAGAAAAGGGTAAGAAAGGGCGTTATCTTTAAGTAAGTCTTCAGCTGAAATACGTTAAATCATGATTAAATCTTTTTTTCTGCCTCAGTTCTCATTAAAGTTAAGTAGAATATTTTTCTGTGTCTAATTGTGGCATTTTTAACGTGTCTTAATCAAGTACTGCATGAAATTCATAATATTTTAAAGAGAAATACTGGCGGCAACAAGCTAAACTAGGAATTTATTTAATAAATACTGGTTTAGATGCATACATACATGTAAGCAAAGGTCATAAATCTACAGCCCTCTTGAGCAATAAGGGAGGGGAAAGAAAATCAATTCTAATCAGGAGACCAGTACCAGACCTCGTAACAACAATTTCTCCATTCACCTGAGGCACTTAGTTACATTTTGTTTACATTTTAAGCAAAACCTTTTAGTCTGTAATAGAACGAGTTTGCAGTAGTATAACTTTTTTATTTAGTAGTTGGTGGTGATGTTCTCTCTGCAACCATTAAAATCCAGGTTTAATAGAATAGCCATGCAGTTCATTGGCCCAAGAGCTTAGAAGGTTTTCGTATATTTTGCCATTAAAGGATATGCTGTGTGAGCAGTCTTCTAAGCCATCACTGAGACATGATTTACTTTTTTTATTTTATTTTCTGAAGTGTAACTTTATAAAATCGAGTCACTTTATTGTTCTTGAACTAACTTGCCTTGTATCTTTGTAATTTAAAATGCCAAAATATTTATGAAAGAAAATTAGTTCTGTTTCTGGTTAGTTAATGGAATCATCCAGGGTAGTTAGTGATTTGATTAGCTTGACATTTGTTTTTTGCTATGTCAAAAGTGTGCTGGTTTTCATTTAAAAACAATTCTCATCTTCTTTGTCAGTAATTAATTAAGTATTTAATGTGCCTCACAACTGGTTCCTGTGTAACCTGGGTGTCTAGCACTTCATAGATTCAATAAATGAACAGGCAAAACCTCCGAATATGAACAAAGAAGTTGTTTTAGAATATGTAGGAGATTTTAGCAGCATGCAGATATGCTTTGTAAATGCAACTATTTGGATACGTTTCGGAGTGAGTTCCTACATATTATTAAATGGTTGATTAATCTTAAGCTTGTAAGAACTTGAATCATAGTCAGACCAGCCATCTAAATCTGTTTTATGTCACAAATATTTTCTCTTCCTCCTTTTCCCTGCCTTTACAAGTTCCTTTCTCTAAATTGGCAAAATTATAGTTCCTAAAACTGTAAATATATTGTAAATAAATTTCCTTCCATATATAATGCAAGCATTTTTTTTTTTAGCTTCGCATTAGTAAATTGCCCTGACTTTCAATCACATTAAACAACTTGAGCAATTGGGTTACAAAAAAAAAAAAAAAAATCAAAAAGGAATGCAACTTTTAAATTGTGAAGATTTCAGAAACATATTTGGCTTTTTCAGCTAAATATTATAATGCTTAAAATGTATTTTGGTATTGAAAAATTGTGCTTTTTTTAGATGTAGTTATTTTAATAACTGTAAAATAGTCACACAGCAGCAGTACGACAAACTACTAAAAAAGTGAAATTTCTGATGTTTGCCTTATCGCTTCGGAAGATTTGCCTCATTCAAAACAAAAGCTAATTGCATTATCAAACACTTACACCATGTTCTGAATGTAAACAAGATCAATCCAAATTTCTCTGTCTCAAGTATTCTCAAATTTGCAGCTGAAGTGAATTTTCCACATGCCTGTCTTCTGTGATATTTGTTGGTGATAAACTAGAAATGCAAGCCTTGGAGCATTTGTATTCTTCATGAAATATTTGTTTCTGTTTGCTAGCTTATAAAGAGCAGGCTTCATGAGCCACATTGCCATTTTCTCAATTTCTTATTGATTCATTTTTGAAGCACTACAGCAGTTAATTAAATTTGCCAAAAAAAAGGTGTAGCTAAAAGCTGAGTTTTATTTCCTTTAAATGAAAGTAAATAATTACTGCTAAAGCAGGAAAGATCAGATATTAATAAGCTGGATAATTGTGAAGCTGAGAAATCTGTTTTTCCCACAACATTTGTCTTTTCATGTGCTCCTTCATAATTGTATTTTCATCTCCCTATTTATTTCTGTTTGCAGAGATTTATTGTTCATGTTTGGCAGTGTGCCAGTATTATGAGCAATATTGTGCTTTGCTTTACCCACTCTGTACCCCTTACGTCAGCTTTCAGTGGCTGTGTGTCAGGTATTAGTAATTGTGTATATTTAAAATAATAATACAAGTTTTCCAGAATTAATTCACTGGCAAGTACAGCACTGAAAATAAAGTGGTAGTCCAAAAATATTAAATTCTTGTGGTCTGTGGAAAAACAGAGATTCTCTGCTGACAAAGATAATACAGAAATCTGGTTTAAGGAAAGATTGCCGCAAGGAGTGAGTGCAGAAGTTAGGAATGTGGAAGAGATTGGAGGAAAATCAGAGTTGTTTGTGGCAAGCCAGCCACAATCTTCATTGCAACCTGAAGATTAGAGAAACCATTATCCAGGGGTGAGAGTGAAGAGAACATCTTCATAAGACATGCTTTCTGATGTTGTGTTTAAGCTCATATAAACTTGGTAAAGGGCCTTTATTCAAGTGTACAACAGAGCTATTGTGACGTTCTTACTGTCATCTTAATTGTAATAAAAAAGCTGTACCTTTTGTGATACTTGAGCTTTAGGCCAAAGCCTTATTTCTGAACAGAGAAACAACTGTTCATGCTAGCATGGCATGAACTCTGATGCTTTAGGTTTCCTTTTTAAGTGGTTGGGTTTCTTAATTCCTTCCCTGTTGCTTCTAGAAGTCACAATCCAAAGCAACTGGAGTTTCAGAGTTTAGTGTTTGGAAGGGAAGTGTGTTAGTTTTTCTTAACTGTGAGTCAAATATCTGTTTTAGGTGAAGTGTGATAAAGCTAGCACCCAGAAATAAGGGAGACTTGCTTACAGACCTTGTACACAGTGGGAGGCTGGAGGACCTGAGGTTTTGCATACTGAGTTCCCAGCCTCCTACATATGGGGAAGATAAAAATAAGGAGTAGATGAGCAGTTTGATTCCGTGCTGTGAATTTATTAGTCAATACCGTGGCAAGCTGCTGCAGTGGCTAGTGCTGGGGAAAGATATCCACTCCTTATCGTTAATGTGTGGCCTGCTGCCTTCAGCCTGCCCTAGCTGCCTGCGTAGTCTGAAAGAACTGGTCTTAAAGAAAAGCAATATATGAGTTCTCCATTTCCGTGTTCATAATGATTATCGGTAAATTTGAATCTCTGTTTACGTGAAGCTATATTTTTCTAACAGTATTCTTTTAAGAAATTAAGTGTATTCTTTGGAAAGTAAGACTAGAAGTCAAATCCATTTATAGAAAATCATGACATATTGGCATTAACAAAAAGCTTGACCTAAGTAGAACTAGTTTCTTTTGTATGCCTCATAATAATATTCCGTGGGTTTTTTTCCCCATAATTTTTCTTAATACAATGGTTCTTGGACTGTAATTAGAAATTAATTTAATTTTTATGCTTGTCCACTCTAGGTACAGAGATCCAGAAATAAGCAGTTACGTGAGCTGTTTCCGGATGGGTTTAGTATTCATCATGCAGGAATGCTGCGGCAAGACAGAAATCTGGTTGAGAACTTGTTTTCTAATGGACATATCAAAGTCCTGGTTTGTACAGCTACGCTCGCCTGGGGTGTCAATCTTCCTGCTCATGCTGTTGTTATTAAGGTAAGAGCTTCCATTACTCTGCACATGGGTACCTGATTTAAAAGAAACCTGTTAAGAAGCATAGATAGCAAGATCTTTATTGTGGGTTAGAGGCCCAGAGGGGAAATATCTGATTGACTTGAAATGTTATTTATATCTCATTAAACTGATTCTCTCCAGTGGGAGTCTAGTTTGTATAGTAAAGATTTAAATATATCAAAGATTATGAAAGGATTAGTTAAAGTACACTTCTGAAATCATGCTGTATTTGCCTAATTTCAGTATTCAGCTCATCAGGATTATATTCATGTGTATTTATGTTAATTTTTATTAACTTTTCCTCAACCAGGGAACACAAATATATGCTGCAAAAAGAGGCTCCTTTGTTGACCTTGGAATTCTAGATGTCATGCAGATATTTGGTCGAGCTGGACGGCCTCAGTTTGACAAATTCGGAGAAGGCATCATTATTACAACTCACGATAAACTCAGTCATTACCTGACTCTTCTTACTCAGCAGAATCCAATTGAAAGCCAGTTTCTTGAAAGCCTTGCAGACAACCTAAATGCAGAGGTAAACTTTTGCTTATTTAGAAAAGCTAGCAAACTTTAAACGATTAGTATTATTTGAAACAAAAATGCAATATTGTCACACTTAAAATATCTGAAATGAATACTGATAGTCTATAGGTGTGTTTGTTTAAAAGGAGTGAACTGTTACACATATGAAAATGTTGGAGGCCTTTTACAAAATGTAGTAAGTATTAGAAGTTGTACGGAGGGTCAAAATACCATTAAGATAAAACTGTAAGAACAGAGCATTTACCTTTTAATCAGAAGCACTTTATTAGAGTTTAATAAGTGTTCTGAAAAGCTGCAAATTAAAAACCTCAAAAAAAATGAAAGCATATCTGTAAACAAACAAGCTTACTTTTGGAATAGACTGTCTTTTAGCAGCAATGGAGATTTAATTTTTTTCTGTGGTGAATATTTTGTAATAACTGATAGTATTTGTATGGAAGATTTGATTGCAAATGAGGAAAAGATGATTTCACTTGATGAACCAGGAGTTCCAGGCCTGTTTCTTTCCTCTCAGCTGAGCATGTTTGCATGAGGAAGTATGAGATGTAACCTATTAATCTTCAATGTGGAATATTTTGCAGAGAGAGAGAGGTTTTAAGGAGGAGTGTTTTGTTCCTCTGATCTAAGCTGTAGTTCTGAATAAGCACAAATTTTCCAGCAAGGCCAGAAAGCAGGGGTGACTCTGGGTAAGGTTAAAGGAAGGGTTTCTTTGGTTCTGAGGGGACAGACAAACGAATTCTACATTTATTGAACTTCTTATACAAAGGAAAAAAATAAAAATAAAAATCCTATTTACAGTATCAAAGAAAAGACATATTTGGTTATAGATACACTTCAGGATTCCTCTCCACTTCCTCCTTTTCCACTGTACTGATTGTGAATTCTTAGTTTTAAGTCCTAGGTATTTATCTCACATGAAGTGTTTAGAATAGCTTAAGAAAACACTTGCAATTGCATGCTTCTGTGTGTTGCTGTACGAGATAGTAAATTAAGGTACCAAACTGCTGACAGCTTTGACTTTGGTGCAGTTAGCACCAAAAACACACGAAGGTGGAACAGACCTGGGTTGATTGTTAGAATACAAAACAATTTTAATTTCTCCAAGGCTTCTGATTTTAACAGCCATTCTAAAAAGTAGTAATCTCTTATCTTTTTCCTTTTTTTTTTCTTTTCTTTTCCCTGCATTTAACAATAAATGCTTTACTAGCATTAAAGCTGTTAAAAAAAAAAATCACTGGAGACTTGGAAAGATAAATACCATTCTTTAGCACCAGCTAAGTATGTCCAAATGGTTACTTAGTTAAAAAGTGGAAAAAGGCATCAAAAAAGCAAGGCATTCAAGTGGTAAAGGGCTCTAAGAGCTTAGGATGTCTACAGTAACTATGAAACACTAAAGATTATCCAAAAGAAAATGAGTAGCAGCAATTTAGGTAACATTGGTAAAAGCAATCTTAAGAATTTTGTTGACTTTTAACAGTAATCAAGTATCCAAATAGTTTTCTGAAAAGTAGTGCCTATAGGCACTGCAAAAATAATTTGGTTACATTGAAGGCATAAAATTAAGAAGGTAATACCCCTCTCCTGTTAAAATAGTAGTAGGAAAGAAATAATGGAATAGAACAATAATTCTGTTCTGTAGAAGATAGTCATCTAAACTTATCTAATCAAAGATATATGGGAAGTATGTGACATACAGAATAATAAAAACTACCTGTAAGTGCAGTATACTTCTATTGCAGGATTTGGGGTTTGAGGAAATTTGCAGAAAACTGACAAACTACTTTAGACAAAACTATTTCTTTTCAGATTTTGTGTTATGGTGGTGTTATCTGAAAGGAGCAGTGCACTCATGGCTTTAAGTTACTGAAGATTCTGTGGCTGCAGTACAGTTACAGTAGCTGAGGATTTTTTTGTTCGTCACTGTGATAAGTGGTTGTTAGTAGAAATAGCAATGAAAAATGCTGAAAAGTGATAGAGTAACAACGGCATGAAACCACCATTTTTTGGTCATCTGGTATGTGTGGTGTTACTTATCCTTCTGTCATGACATGCAAGAAAAATTAGCGCCTGCCAGATTACAGGAAATCAATACTATGAGCAGTTACAAGGACCTATTGTGTTAGGAGGGTTTTGGAAAGTAACTTTATCATCTCTTTATAATTCGAGTCAGTTTAAGCTTCTGCATGTGCTGATTTGATCTAACTTATTGGAATCCTCTGAGAAGGATACAGGTGTTTTAGAAATCGTTATGTTTATCTGGAGGTGGCTATTCTGAAGGCTGCAGCATTCTGAAAAAAAATAAATACATTTTTAAAATATATGCCATCATGTGGATCAGTAAATAGTCTCAGGAAATACATTCAGTTTTGGTCATCCCTTTGGTAGTAATTGGCACTATGTATTGGGACAAAATACATGTTTATTGACTGATCTGTTACAGAAATCCTGACAGTATGCTGATGACCACTATCATCTTTGCCTTAACAGAGCATGTTATTAATACAGGAAGTCTGCACTGATGTATAATAAAACAACGTATTTTAGGAGCATAGTCTGTTTTTCTTGCGAGTCATTCAGGAAATCTAAATACTTATGCTGTAGTTGTAAAGAGGAACCAATTAAAGACCAGAAGCAATGCTGAATTCTTTAAATTCTTAATTTATTATAGACAGATCGGTAGCTGAAAAAAATAGTAAGATAAAGGCAGCAGGTGGAAATATGTTAAGATTCCGTGTTTCCAGAAGAATATGAAGTTGCTTTTATCTAGGCGAGGTCTCTTGACAGAAATAAGTAGGTGGTAAGAATGAGGCAGTGATTCAGATGCTGGGGTAATACAATATGTAATCCTAGCCACACAATCACCAGCTCGAATCCAGACCCTTGAATTTTATGTATTTGAATAGACCTTGAATTTTGACCATTGAATATGATGCAAGAGAGAAAATTTGGGCAATGATGCAAAAAAACCTGGGTATCTGTAATTCTACTTTCAAAATTAATTTTCTAGAAGCACAAAATTTTCAGGGAGGATGGGCAAAGGATTAGAACAGCTTCTGTGAAAGGAAAATGCTAGTTTACCTGCATGTTTCAGGAAAGAACAAAGATAAATGGGAGATTATATGACAGAGTTTTATGAAGGAAAGAATGATATGGCGAAAGAGTGAATTTCTCCCCAAATAAGAACCAAGAAATATTGAGATGAGCCACTGGCAGGTTCAGAAAACACAGAAGAATGCCTGCTGGGTGGTTAGACTGTGGAAATCTTTGCTGCAGGGAGTTGTACCTAAAAGGTAGAACAGGCCAAAAATGCACAAAAATGAAATAAAAATCCATTGAAAGATATCAAATGCAAATACAGTACCTTTAGCTAAAGTTCTTGAGGTGCAATAGTTTAAGGATTTGGGATAAATTTATATGATGCTTGTTTCTTATTCCTACATTCTGCCCTTCAGCATTTGCTGTTGCCTATCATAGAGACAGCATGCTGGCCTTGATGTCGCTGTTCATTTGTTCTTAGGAAAGCTACAGAGTGAGAAAAGTTGAAATACACCCAACTTCATTGATTTGACACCAAAATTAAGAGCTTAAATATGTATGTCAGCGCCTCACCCCACTGAGAATTCTTTTCTACAGATTTCTTCTGAGATTTGTTTTGGGGTTTTTTTTCTTCTAAAAATGATCAGAAGCAGCATAAATGGTCAGTGGTGATCAACATAGACATAGAGATGCCCTTTTCGTTTTTTGCTGAAGTTGTGCCACTGGGCAGAACAGAATGTAGAAAGGAATAAAAGCACCCTTGTTAGGGTGCTTAGTTGAGGGGAGCAAGTCCTGGGTCAGTTGACCAGCTGGCAAACAGAAAATACCTATGGCTGTATTTTCTGGAAATACAGGAAGAAAGATAAGATGCAGGGGATGTGGTTTAGTTAGACCATAAACTTTAACTTATCTGGGAACTTTCATCAATAGCTCATACAATGCAGGTCGCCATTCCTTCCCTAATTGTTTCCAGCTGATACAGCTCTCCCTGATATCCACAGCTGGACCCCAGCTTGTCTCTGGGATGACTCCTTTCCCCAGAGAGCTTAAAAACTGAGAAAATTTGCAGTGCTGGACAGTAGGTATACCTTCCCCAGGGGATTTGCCTATCCTTGCATTAACTTAAAATTTTGTTGTGGTGCCAGGAGCATAGAAGGTATTGACTTGCTTAGTTTGGGCAAACCTCTTAATCTAATTTTGCTTGGAAAGAGTAGGTCTCGAAAGAGACAAAGAATTCCTTCAAAGCCCTTCCGAAATAACCGCTCAGGAGCTGGCTAACTAACAGCTAATCCTGGGATGGCGCAAAGCACTGCTGGGTGGAACTGAAGTTTTCTCCCTGGCTGTCCAGGGCCCTTGGGCTTGACCAGACCGGCATGAGACCAGCAACCTGATCCGTTCCTCTCTCACCTTCTTCAGCTGTGTCCAGATGGTAAACAAGTTATTTGGAGTTAACATACAATGACATTTCTGATGTAGTTCACTTGTACCTGAAATAGATAGTAATCACTTCAGATGCTGAAGTAGTAATTCAAAATACACTGGTTTCCAAAGCAAATAGAAGATTGCTTTTTAGGTTGTTAGAAAGATTCCTTGTTCTCTTACCCTAACAACAAATATTTTATTCATATATAGAGTTTTTTCACCCATGCAACTTGACTTAATTATACAAATATAATAGCAATTAAACATTCTTACATAAAAAACAGGATATTATGTTGTATGTTATATAATACTGTGTATATTAGCAGTAATATTTTTATGCCCTTCTCTAATCTGTATAGAAATATTAGAGAATCATTGTTCGAAAACTACCACCAGGAAGCTCTGCTAATTCCGTCTGTTTACACTTGTTTGAAAATAAAAAAAACTTCCTCTGAAATGCTGCTCTATTTGATAAAGTCTGTAAACAGCATTTGGAAAAAAAAAACTTTTAATGCAAATGCAGACTACTACATAACCACGTCACTTGGTGATGGTGATATCAGCCATTGACAATTAGTTGAACATTTATGAGCATGATGATTTTTTTTTCATTTAAAATGACGCAGTGAGATTAATATAGTCCTCAAGTTTTCATTTTGTAAGTGCAACACCAGGATTTGTATTTGAATGGCTTAGAAAAAAAAAAGCATTTTGTGATGGCTGGTGCAATCAGACAATACAATGTCAACATAGCAAATATTTCTACTCATTGATTAATCTGTCTATAACTAATTATCTATACATGGTTGAGGAAACACTGGAAAATTTAAAACTTTTTTTTTCCTTTCATTTTACTAAAGTGTCTCCTCGTCTGTTTATTGATTTTATAAATATGGCATATTTTAGGTCTTAACAGAAATTCTCCTTACTTTATAAATAATTTTTTCATTATTATGTTTTCATAATTATTTCATAATTACTGTGAGGTGTTTGTATTAATAAGGTAACGTCTGATTTTCATACTATTCTAGCGCGCTGATGCACTTTCAAACGATCCATAAGAACTTTACTTGAACACTAGATGGCAGCAAATATTTAGAAGTTGCTTTTTCGTTTCTGCCTGCATTTTCTCTAGTGACTATTCATTAAGGTTGGGTGAGAAAGGAAAGTGCAGTATTAGATTTCAGTTCCATATCTGAAACCCACCTGTATTGCGTAGTCACTTTTTTCCCTTAGTTTTACTTTTAATTTATGAAAATATTGGATTTATGAATATACAAATATTTGAACAAATGAGGAAAAACTGGGGTTTGTTTTGTGAGGTTTTTTTAAATTGTCAGACTTCGCTTTCCTCACTAATGAGAATTTTATATTTTCATGATTGTGAAAATGATTGGGTGAAAATGTTGTTATGTGATTTCACACTGTGTACTGAAAGATATTTGAATCATGGGAAGAAACCAAATACTGAAATCAACCTTGGTAGCAAACTGGTTAGTTTGTATTAGAGGTATTAGATGTGGGCTGTATTAAATGCTTTCCCTGTAGTAGTCTGAATGCTTTTGCAGCTACTTCAGTGCGTTATGTAACTATTTAATTTGCAAAAGAACATAACAGGGCTTCCCTGACCTCCTTATGCTATTGAAGAACAAATTATCGCTTGAAAAATATGTAAGAAAGACAAAGCTTGGGGTTATTCTATGCTGTTAGTCATTGTTATCAACAAGGGTTTGCCAGATTTGACAGTTAAGGCAGATTTGGCTTACGTTATTTTTTCTTTACTAGGCATTTCTATTATTTCAAAAAAGGACATCCTTATTATTAAGGTCTAGATGCTTAGATCTAAACATGCGTATGTATCATATGTATCTGAACGGGGGCTATAGGGATGCTGGGGAGGGACTTTTCGTTAGGGACTGTTTAATAGCACAAGGGGTAACGGGTTCAAACTTAAACAGGGGAAATTTAGATTGGATATGAAGAAGAAGCTCTTTACTGTTACAGTGGTGAGGCACTGGAATGGATTGCCCAGGGAAGCTGTGAATGCTCCATTGCTGGCCGTGTTCAAGGCCAGGTTGGACAAAGCCTTAGGTGGCATGGTTTAGTGGGAGGTGTCCCAGTCCCATGGCAGGGGGGTTGGAACTAGATGATCTTAAGGTCCTTTCCAACCCTAACTATTCTAAGATTCTATGAAATCACTGTTGTATAGGGTTTTCTTAATTTTTGTCAAGTCAGGTGGAACATTTAATTGAAAACCAAACACCAATAAAACAAAAATAACTTTAAAAATCTAGTAATGGGTCACAAAGGAAAAAAAAAAAAAAAAAAACAGTAAGAGGGACTTTTGCTTGTTTTAAACAACCAGCAACAAACAAAAAATGTTCATGGGACATGCAGGAAATATTGCATTCTCCTAGTAAAATCAGGTTAACTGGAATTAAGCAGTAAAATGCTTCTCAGAAATATAACCAATACAAAATAGAGCTGAAGTTATCGAGTAAAAATGTGTGTGTGGTAAATACTTGGGTGCTAGAACTATTGAATTGGCAAAGAAACCTCAGTGAAAGAAAACAAAACAAAACAAGGCTGTATACCTGATTCAGCCTTGAAAAATAAATATTTGTATATATGCATATTACCTGTTCCATTTTGTTATGTTTTGATATAACAAGAATGTAGCAGGTACCTGTATATCTGAATTGCTAGTTCAAAAAGGAGAAAACTATTTGTAAAAATTGTGTGTAAACAAATTGCCAAGTATGAAGGCACGATGAAGAAAAATCCTAAAGATGCTTGCTATCATTTGGGTTAGGACTTGTGCTTTCAGTGTGGTTTAAAAAATCTTTTAAATGTAAATAAATTTTTTAAGGTATTCTTCTTTAAATCACCCTGAGCATATTTGCTAAAGAATTATGTTGTTTTGTTTGTCCTTTTTTATAACAAGTTTATTCAGTATCATCTTTTAATTGCAAAAATTTGAAGTGGTGTATTATCTGGGTCACTGCATCTCAAATATTATGTCACATATCAAACCACGTTATGGTATAATGTTATATAAGATAAAGATGTGTAATGATGATTCACAATGATAATTTTAAAATAATATTCTGTAATGATTATTTTAAAATAATTTAAGTTGGAAACATGCTGCTCCTTTCTTTAATCTAGTGCTAATGCTCTGAATTCCAAATGTTTTCAGCTGTTACAAATACTTTCAGCTGTAACATAGATGTTTAATTTTGTCTCTTCTCCTATTTCCAGATTGCTCTTGGAACAGTAACTAATGTGGAAGAAGCAGTAAAGTGGATAAGTTACACTTATCTTTATGTACGGATGAGAGCAAATCCATTAGTATATGGCATCAGTCACAAAGCTTATCAGGTATAAAATGCATTTTAAAAAAATCTGTAACCTGTTCTAGGTCTCTAATCCGTCTCTGATGTGAGGATAAATATTTGCCATTTCTACTTAACCTGACATCAGCAATTCTTTTAAAGTGCTTAGGAAAGGAAGATATTTTCTGTAGCAGAATATTTTTAACACTAAATTAAGAGGCCCCTTCTGTTCATGTAAAACTACCTTTTAACTGACCAAGTTATGTTCCAAAGGGCAACATTCATTCCTAACAGACAATTACTGTAACTTAGCCTATCATCAGTTTTTCAATTTTATAGGCTAGATATAAATGATAGAATAAAGCATACTTGAGTTCTTGCTTTCCCCTTTCCCCATCACCTTTTGTTTTAGAATGTTTCATCACATGACATCTTATAAATTATAAAAGTATATTTTTAATTGAGGGGTTTTTTTCTTTACTGTGATTTAAGATTTTTTTAATTCATTTACTTTGTTTGGCTTTGTTTGTTTGGAGTGTTCCATGTAGGTTATAAATCAGATCGCAGTTACATAAGGGGAAAGGGGGGATGGGTGTTGAAGTTTTTTTCATTACATGTAATTTTTAGTAATTTAACAGTTCACAGATTATCTGAATATTGTTACTTTTATCTGTACAGCTGTTTGTAAGCATAAATATGATAACATAATTTGGACATGGGTCACTGAGCTTAATGCAGGTGAAATTCTCACAGGTGTACAGTAGCTGCAGTTTATTTCACATGTCCTGAGTCTATTTTGTGATTTCATAATTTGTCATATTACTGTGAGACACAGTTGTTCAGGTCATAGTAACTTGTAGAGATATATATCAGGAGGTATTTTTTGATAGCTTTTGTGTCTGATAGTGGAAACTGCAGCAGAAGTAGGTAGACTATTTTTTGAGCAAGCTTCTGCAGACGCCTTTAGACCTCTGGTCATCTCAAATTTGTTTTCTATAAAAAGCCTTACAGTGTATTACCATATGTTAATAGTACATGACACAAATCACTAAGTAATCGATAAATGAAGAGCAAAAATTGATTTGCTTATGAGAAGAAAGATGTTGTCCTATTCCTATAAATGCCTTTTAAAAACAAACAAACAAACAAACAAACAAACAAAAAAAAACCAACAAAAAAGTCGGATTTTTTTTTTTTTTTGACCAGTGTTATTAACAAATTTTAGATTAAAAGAAGTGTATCCATGGTGGTAATAACTGGTGGAAAAAAAAAAAAAAGTAATAAAATGGAAATTGGAGATTGCCAGAAGTTGTCTTTTCCTGCTACTACCTCTGTTCTACCCCTTGTGATTTGATGTGCTAATAATAAACATTACTATTTTTGTGTTAAGGCAGTAACAAATTATATCATAGAAATTTATAGCAATTTGAAGTGTTATCCATTCATGTCGGAGCAAAACCAATGCTAGTCACGTTATTTTCTGCATAAACTGTTTTTAAACTCCAAAGCTAATGTGCTATAGACAGTATACAGATGGTACAGTGCCAGATGCGGGCATAACCACAGATTTGTTCACTTTAGGCTGTTCTGTTCCTTTGGTTCTGGGCATAGGTATCCAATTTTCATAACTGGTGTCTTACTGTTTCTTAGTAGTGTTGCAGCATGCCAGTTTCTATGTCAGTTTTGGCTGATAGTCAGTGCTACCCATTCAAAATCCAAGTATCTGCATAACCACCATGGATCACAGTTCCTAGCTATTTAGTGGGGCTGAGAAGATGCAAACCCATTCTCCTTTTCTTTTCCACAGGTGCTCACCACACCCAGTAATTACTATAGGGCATCCCATGTCCAGCCTGTCCACACAAAAGGGGTGTGTTGCACCACACAAAAGGGGTGTGTTGCACCACACAAAAGGGGTGTGTTGCACCACACAGGGAGACCGGGCCAAGCATGCATCTGCCTCTGGGGTATTACTCTTCCCCACCTAGCCCATTTCTGGGCTATGCCCGGAATAGGCTGCTCCGGGCACAGTGCTTTGATTTATGACTTTTCAAGTTGTTTGCTAGAAGTGCCAGTAATGACTTTTACTGAGTTGAAAAAATGGCCAAAATTGTGATGAGAAGCAAGTAGAAACAAACAGTGGAAGGAAAAAGTTGAGCAAATATGAGTGTCATATGAATGAAGTCCATGGTATGAATTGCAGGCATTTTCTAATCCTTTTAGGGTTCTAAAGAAAAGGTGGTCCCTTTGTCCTTTTTTTTTTGTTCCACTTTGGTGTTCCCACAGTTAAGCAAAGCTTTTTGTCTCCATAAGGTGTATGTTTATGTTTAGAACATCTGTAAAAGTTAGAGGAGTTTGTCCCCAACATTTATCTGTTAGAGGAAAAAGCGTGAGTAATAACATAGTTTATCATGCATTCTTAAATTTCCATATATGTAGTCCAGACCTGCTCTGTTTCTCACTGTGGGCAGAACAAGGTTCATTTTTGAGAGTCTGGCTGTTCTAGGCTGGATCTTTTACTCTGTTGGATTTCTAATTATGCAAATTCAACAACAAGAGTGCCTATACCGTGGATCCCTCAGACTGGAATATTGCTTCACAGACTTTTCCAATTGGTGACCTTTCCTTTAAAGTTAAAACCTTTGTTTTTGTAAAAGAGTGTTAGTCTACTGTTACAGCTTTAGCTTTTTTATATGTAAGACCAGAAGATTGGCAGGTAATTTGCTCTGCCAAAGGAGTAGGGAAGTTTTGATATTTTTTTTATTTTTTTTCACACTCTTTTGTTTTAAGAAATGTTAAACATCTGGCATCCTGATCACTTTTTTTGACCACCTCTGATCTGAAATCTGACCTCAATGCATGACTTACTATTGAGAAAAGCACTCTAGACCTTTGCCATCTCAGCTTTTGACATGAAACTAAGGCAGGCCATAACTAAGGAGAAACAGCTTCAGAGTAACTGGCAAAGATGGGGAATATTAGGAACTAGCCTCGCAGCTGCTTTGTGGAGATGGCTGTATTTGTCTGCAGCTTCGCTGAGTGTGAGATAAAGCACTTTGGCACAACGATGAAACTGAATCCTGGCCCAGGGAAAACCAGAGCAAACCAAGGCATAGCAATTCTTAAAGCTTACTCCTTTTTGTGGTCTTAGTCATCTATCTCTGGTGCAGATTTACCAGAGTAAAACAGTGCTGAGTGACTTGTCCTGTAAGAAATCTGAACTATACAAGCCCTGAAATAAGAATGATGCCTGTGGACTAGAACAGAGTTAAAATCTTTTCAAATTTGGTGACTTGTGTAATTAGAACCGTATGTCAGGTGCACATATACCACAGGGTTAACATGACTACGAATCCCTTTTCACACATCCTGGTCAGTAATGGTATCCCAGGTGCATACGTGGAAACACACAATTACAGCAGTCCCACTCAGATGAGTTTTGCCGAGCCCTGTATGTACAAATAAGATAATGTACAACATTACTTGAAAAAAATGTCAAAGTTCCTGAACTTTGATATAAATAGAAGTGCTGTTTTGAACAAGCAGCTCCTTGTGTGCTTTGAATGTGAATGTTTATAAAGTACATCAACAACTCAATAATTACAGTATTCCAGATGGCATACCCAAAGCTTTTGGGGACATAAGAGTTTTTTTGCTAGTAAACATTTCAGACAGCCACTTTGAAGCTTATTCTATTTGGGATACAAAGCCATCCTCATGTCAGATACCTAGGCAAGGTATATCCTTAGCTATTTTCCTAAATAGAAGATACCATAAGATGGCATGGTTTTGTGGTGTGATAATGATAATTTAATGAAGAATATATTATCACTAAAACTTCTTTTAAAAATATCAGTGTAAATTTATTTCATAATCATGCAACTTTTCCATAATTATTATTAGTCTACATTGCATTGTAAGTCTCGAAGCATTGTAAAAGGAATATTGTCCTGATTATTTTGTCCTGTACAGACAATTCTTGGTCAGTAATGTCAGTGTAACTGTTATTAGTGAGATCTCAGGAAAATCATTTTATTTGATTTCTGCTGTTATGTGACTGGGTTATCTAAATAAAAATATTTATTTAATACCTTTTATTTTGTACTAATAAATATGTGTGTTTCATGTCTAGATGGATCCAGGTCTAGAAAAGCACAGGGAACAACTGGTAATTGAAGTTGGCAGAAAACTGGACAAAGCCCGCATGATTCGCTTTGAAGAGCGAACTGGCTTTTTTTCTTCAACAGATTTAGGCAGAACTGCCAGCCACTACTATATAAAATACAATACTATAGAGGTAAATTATGATGTTCTATTTCTGGGGTTTTTTCCTTCTTTTTGAACCTAATAACCTGAAATCGTTCTACAATATTACAGAATATGTAGCTGATTTGTTCAGTATATTTTCAAATCATACAAAATGGGGAGAGATGAAATAGGGAGGAAAAAGAAAGAAACTAAACATAAAGCAATACTGAAAATCTAGACTTGGGGTGAAGTAAGGTTTAAAATTTCTATTGTGAATCCCTTCTTTTAGGTGAATTATAAAAAACATTTTGCTATTCACAGCGTGCGCAACCGTTGATACATGATAGCAAGTTGAAGTTTAGACTCTGATAACAGAAAAGTTTTTCTGCATGAAATTCCTATCACCTTGCCAACCTTAAGCAACTTTCGGTATTGCAACCAGATTGTGTTATAAATGTGTTGGAAAAATGCATTTGTACAAAACTTTGTGGTATTGGAAGCTTGGTTTGATGTACACATTCATCTTACAACCTTTTTTCAATAGGAAATAAGTCTTTTTCTTGAACAGAAGCTGAAGACTCTGAGTTAATAATGTTTAACTGCTTACTGTCACTATGTATAATTAGTATCACATATTTATTCACTCAAACGTGTCCTAGACTTTTTTTGAAATGGCCATAGACTGCTTGTCTCTCGAGTTCGGGTTGCCTGAGTATAAAGGCGCTATTTTTCTGAAAGTGCTACGAAGTCATTGTAGAAATTGTTCCTGTTTAAATTGTATCACTCTGGTCTTCAAATAACTTACATTTTAACCTTATATGCCTTTTGAAATCTTGGTTAATGTTTCTTTCTTTTGTGCTGTATGTGTGTTTTTATTTTCAATGTTAAATAAATTCATTTTATTTTTAACAGACTTTTAATGAATTGTTTGATGCTCATAAAACAGAAGGTGATATTCTTGCTATAGTATCAAAAGCTGAAGAATTTGAACAGATAAAGGTAAAGTTGTCTCTTTTTACACAAACAATGTCTTAAAACTAGACAGTTCTGTAGGACTCACTCCATAGTGTCTACAGACCCAAGTTTTGTTAATAATAAGCACCATAATAAAATGTTTTCTAAGTGGGCATAATTGCCAAGAACTATATATGCTGTCACTCAAATTTATATGTTCAGCTTGAACTGTAGTGCACATTTAATAACTAGTTATGGATCTCTGAAAATTCCTTTTAAATGCTTTTAAGAACTTTTCCGCTCCTCAATTATTAACAGGTGAAGATAAGCGTCCATTGGAGTGGTGCACCCAGGGATAAGAAAGTTTTTCTGTTTGAAGTTTAAACCTCTATTACATGTCTCCATGCACAATTTGCTTTATCAGAAATGAGGCAGGACTCACTGAAGTTAACTCTGCGATATACTTCATGCAGGGAACAATATTTGATTAGCAGAATGATAAAATCTGATAAGTTATTTTCAAATTTCAAATCTAGAAAGTTATTGTAACAGATTTTTTTACGCAGGCTAGATTAGTGTCCTGTCTTGCTCAGTTCAATTCCAACCTCCTTTTTGCCTCCTGTGTGGGTAGGACACAGTGCAATTCATTGCAAGCTGGCATGAGCTTGTTTGCCCATGCTTCTATCTCGGGGAGGTGTGAGCCAGACTCTGCAGGTTTTATTAGCTTGGGCTCATTGCCATTTTACAACAATTACACAACTTCCAGATCAGAGTTGGCTCCCATTCACCTGGCTCTGCAAAATAGCTGTGTGAATCCCACACCATCTACATATTTACATATTTGCACACATTGTCTGAATATTGCCATCTCTTCATCTAATGGAGAAATTCTATTTTGCTGTAATCCTTTCCATTATAGAAGATAATAAGCAGTGAGGTTTTACACGCAAACATTGATTGATACATGCAATGTTTTCCAAGCTAGAAGGGATTTTTTTATGAGTGATACTGCTTTTGCTAATTCTAAATTTAGCATAATTGAATATTTAAAAGGAAAGCATATGGAAAATATGATGTGATGCATTTTTGTATTTGTAGTAAAGTTAGTAGTGATGCTTCTGGACTAAAGTATAGTTTTTCTAATTTTGTATGATTTGTATGGTGTGGCATCAGTGCACCATCATTTCCAGTTCCTTGTGATTCATTTGCTGCGCAGCTCTGAATGTTAAAATTAGTAACTGATTTTCACAAGAATAACTCAGGATTTACCCCACTGTGTGATACAAATTGTGACTTCTGTTAATATGAATCATATCTCCATAATGCCTTTAAACATTCTGTGTTTTAAGATAGGTAAGTCACCAGTAACTGAAATATAAATCTGGATTTGACCTTTACTCTGTAATTCAAGAGCAGAAAAAATTATCAGAAATGCTGTTGTATGCAGAGCATACTATTCCCCTGACACTGCACTCGTCTGTGATGATTGTGTCCTCCATTTTTTTCTTTCCTATAGGACTAGTGGCTGGATAGTTGGGAATTTTATCCCAGTTGTCTTAGGGTATTTTATGTGTCAGGTAGTCAGGTCCAAATGAAAATTACTTTCAGCTGGTTCCCCACAGGGACCAAACATTTACCCTCTTTAAATAAGTTTTACACTAACAGACTATCAGTAAATCAAAGAATATGTAGATTTATGCTGGTTTTGCCATGTAAGGGTCATCAGTTAGAATGTGAAATGTTATGCATTATTCAAACCATAGATATTAATATTTCTTTACTCATATTAAAACTTAATCTTATTAACAGTGAAAATTTTAATATCATGAATCATACTACTTCACTGTTTTGAGTTAAAAATCTATTATGCCACATGCAAACTATGTAACTATAATGAGTACATTTAATGTTAATTCAAGACTGCCCTAATCCAGATGGACAGAGGTTTTACTCTGGTCAAATAAAAAATAAAATCTCATCAGTTGAAGGATGGTAGGGTCAGAAGATTCAATTTTTGTGGCATATCAAATTTTTGTATGTCAATGACAACTTTAATAGATAGTGACGAATAATAAAATGTAATTGTGTCACTATTAAGATAGTTTCAATTATGGTCTATTAGCTACAGTGTGGAAGATGTGGGTTTGCTGCTTTTTGTCTTTTTTTTTTATTTTAAACTAGAGACTCCATTTGTAAATAATGTAACTATGTTATAAGGAAAATTTTATTTCAGTGTCAAAATTCTTATCAAATTGCTCCAGCCTCTTCATTATCTATAATTGTGTTTTAGGTAAGAGAAGAAGAAATAGAAGAGCTGGATACCTTGCTGAATGATTTCTGTGAACTTCCTGCTCCAGGAGGTGTAGAAAACAATTATGGAAAAATTAATATCCTCCTTCAAACGTATATTAGCAGAGGGGAGATGGACAGCTTCTCCCTTATTTCGGATTCTGCATATGTTGCACAGGTAAAAATAGGGATTTTACATGTCTGTTGCTGTCTTCTGCTGTTTTTATTCTCCCAGTTGTTTACAGTTATGTAAGCAGGCCTTGGTCTTAAATTTTTTTTAAATATTTTTATGCAAATTGATCTGAAAATCTGAGCCGTGTGTGTGTGTGGCGGAATATTTAAGCAGAAAAGATTTCCAGAAGCCTATCTTGGGAGACTGTTGAATTTTTTTCCAATTATGAATGTCCTTTTTGTTCATATTACCCCCGCAGTCTTTTTGTAGTAGTAGTTCTAACAGTGTTTGCACAGACATTTTATTAATTTACTGGGGTTTCTTCTAAATCTGGAAAACTGTTGCAATCCAGTTTTATGGTTTGTGTACTTTTATGCTTCATTCTGCAAAGCATAAGCTATGTCTTAAGCAGATACCTTGGTTTACAGATGAAATGTGTGCTGTTACAATTTTATTGCTAGACATACTCAATGCAAAATTACGATTTGCAAAAATCATGCAAAAATATCGGTCTATATGTTTTGTTTGTCCGTTTGAATTGACACCTGAATGGGTGATATTTATACAGCATGTTTAGTTGTTACGCAGAATAATTAGAGAACTGCAAGTCTGTAACACAGAATTGCTCTCTTACACAGCTAGAACCCATCTCAGAAAGAAAGGTGTGTTGCCTGAAAGTTTAGAATCCTGGATCCAGAAGAACTCAGAGACAAAATGCTCATAGGCAATCCCAGATGTGCAGCAATAATGAATGTATAAAATAGATTATAATTTTTTACCTTTTAGCCCATTCTGTCTCTTTTTTCTTTTTTTTTTCTCAGTCAGCAACATCTTGCATTGAATCATTTTTGTCTCATCCTTAGAAAACCATTTTGGAAATAATTGATTGTAAAATTGCATTTAGTTGGTGCTAAAGGTGAAAGTTAAGTATTTAAAAGTATATATATTCTTCAGGAAGATTTTCATACCAACATTACCTTCTTCAGAAGTGTTTACATTTCATAGCATATACAAGTATAAACGGGAAAATTCTGAAATCATTATGCACATCATAAAAATTGTGGTTCTTGCACAGCAAGATCATTTTAAGTATGATTCTTTTAATCTTTGCTTTCAATACAATTGCTTTTATTTGTCTGTCTCAATTATAGCATTTTTAGTGAGGCAACATGGTCGTCTTCTCTGATCTCCATAAATCCTACATGTGGAGCCAGTGCTACAAATTGGGAGTATTTTTAATTGGATAGTGACTATTAAGAAAATCAGTCTTTCTTTCTAAGTAAAAGAAATGTGCTTCTTCAGTAACATATGCTTCCTATCATGACCAAATAATTTTCTATTTTTTATTTCTTTTGGCATTGCAGAGCCAGCAGAAAATGATTGTATTCTATTCAATGAATCAAGAGCAGAATTTTTAATCCAGGGTAGGCCAAAAAAAAAAAAAAGAAACAAAAAAAAAACCCCACCAAAAAAACACAACTTCATAATACAGTTTGATAAGTTTATGAAAGGAATATCATAACTTATGCTTTCAGGATAAGACTGGCCTCATTCAAGCTGATGTTAATAATTAATTTTCTAAGTCCAAAGCAAATCTGTATGTTTGGTTATACAATAGTCTCAGAAGATGGTAACAATCCAAAAAAAAAAATGTCACTACTGAAAATCTTCTGTGCAAACGTCATGAAATTCAATGTGAAGTGGGAACCTATTATGGAAGTACAACTCAAGTAAAAAATTAAAACTTCAATTTTATAGAAATTGAGTTTGCAGGTGTATGTTATGTGCAGGTAGAGGAGAAGGATGTTAGATATAGTAGGTAAATTTCTTTCAGAAGTGATTAAGACACAGTAAATTTAGAACTCCCTAATGTTAGCACAACTAGAAATTCTGTGGCAGACTTGCCACTACTTTAATTAGTTGCACATGCTTCTTTTCATAATTTCTATAGGCAACCATGAGGTAGTTCTGCCACTAGACAGTGATGGAAAAAGTAGTTTTCATGAATGTTTGAAGTCAGTTTGAAAAGAAAAATCTGTTGTTATAGTTTGTCAAAGATGAGTCTATGGGATCTTTTTCATTTTACAAAGAATACTTGAGAGAATGACAACATTTTTGCTTTTTTTTTTCACTCTCCAGAATGCAGCTCGTATTGTTCGAGCTCTTTTTGAGATTGCCCTCAGGAAACGTTGGCCTGCAATGACATACCGACTACTGAATCTCAGCAAAGTCATTGACAAGCGGCTGTGGGGCTGGGTTAGCCCTTTGAGACAGTTCTCGGTGTTACCACCATCCGTCCTTTCAAAGTTGGAAGAGAAGAATCTCACTATAGACAAGATGAAGGACATGAGAAAAGATGAAATAGGTGAGAAATCACCAGTGCTGGTCTGCTGAAACTATTAGTAATCAATGGGCAAGTCAGAGCTAAATCTGAGCCATGCATTAATATATGCACTGTGGCCTGGAAGCCACATATGCACATTAATATTGTATTATGCTCTAACCAATAAAAGGTTTATTCAGTCTCCACAACTTGTAATATGGCACAACTCTGAGTGTAAAAACAGCCTATGTCCTGCCAACTCTAGAACACATATCAAATAGAAATGTATGTTGATATGTATTGACATATATGTATATATACATATTTATGTTGACCTATGCTCCCTTTCTTGCTCATATTCCATAATGCACTACTATAAAAGACATCTGTTTATTTTTACCAATTGGCAAAATATGGCCATTTTTTTCATTGAAATAATAATAACATAAAAAAGAATAAAAGCAGATTATTATGTCCTGGAATACTATCAGTAAATGACCTGCTTCTGAAACACTATATTAATTTTCATTGAACATGGAGAATTCATTGTCGCTGGTGTCATTGCAGCAAAACCTTAATGGAATTTTTTAAAGGATTTGACACTTCGATAATGAGAAAATCCACAAGGCTACTGATACACATATTGACAATTTCTAGCATGTGTGTATAAACTCTTGTGCATAAACTGTCCACCAGCTGGTTGAAATTAAAAGAAAAATAATAAAATATTGCTGGTAATGTGTTTCTTTTTCCTATATTAGTATATTTTTTTTTCTTATTTGGGCTTTCTTTGCACCTATTACCACAAAGTTATTGAGGAACAAACTGCCATTTTTTGAAAATCTGGTTTTAGACTAAAAATACAATTCATAGTCACTGGTTTTTAGAAGTTATGATGTCTGACTTGAGAAATCTTTCATTTGACAAAAGAGCTCCTTTCCTAATTTAGGTAGCTTTGTTACATGCCCAATTTAGGTTGGAAAAAGCTGAATAAATATGCAAAATTTTGCAGAATTAGAGGCTATCTTTCTGTTTAATAAGTTAACCTGAAATATCGTGGGAAAAATTTTTAGCTATGCAGTATAATAACAATTTTATAATTTTAAATGTATTGAAAATATAACATTGGATTTGAAAAGCTGGCATTATCATGCTTTTCTCTTCAGAAACATTATAGCACTTTTTATTCAGATTTGGTTTTTTCTTGTGTACTTGTGCAGTCTTTTTAGTGCTTAATATTCTCATTAATAGTATTACTTTGTGGTTTTATTTCTTTTTTTATGCTTCTTTATCCCCATGCTTACCTGTGGAAAAGCAAGAAATTTTCTATTAAGACACAAAACCAGTTTTGCTTCCTTAAACATAGTGGAACTAGTATTGAAAAGATGGAAACTTATCAATATATGTCTATAAAATGTCTAGTTTAATGTTAATGTAGTTTGAAAGTAGATGAGACTTAGGATTTGACTGTGAAAATATATCATTGCTGACTATGTGTAATGACATTTCATGTTATTCAGCCTTATAAACATCAAAGCAGGTTGATATTGTGAGCAAATTGTGCATTTGTGTGAAATACTGTTACATGGCATACTTCTTCCTGTATGGCCTCTCTTTCTGACACAAGGGTGTGAAAGAAGTGCTCACCTGGCAGCCTTTTTTTTGTTTGAATTCAAAGCCATGTTCAAATGAGAAAAGTCATAGCTTCCAGGTGCTGCCTTGTTGTCCGACTCCATTTAACTAGTTTCAGTCTCAGCATTTCTTCCTCTTTAAATGTTATTGTGACCTTGGAGATAGAATGTAAAAACCACGAACTAGCTAACTAACTCAGTCCATAGATTAGAGAGAATTAAAGCATCAGATGGGTGACAGCTCTCCCAGTGAATGAAGACTATTTTGTGTGCACTGATCTTGGATTCCAGTGTACCACACTAATCTAGGCACTATTGCAGTGCAACCCTGGAGTTTCCAGCAAGCCAGGAAATCACGATGTTACCTGACACGGTCCTAGTTTTTCAGAATACACATGACAGTTGTGGGATAAGCAAAATTTATTATTCTTCTTTTAAACATACTATTTTCTCAGATAGTCACCTTTTCTTGAGAAGGTTTTATTATTTCTTTAATGCCACTGATAGTTTTTAATAGTGTGACTACTGAAAAAAAAATAAAAAGAGGGTTGGGGGAAGAGAAAGAGTTTTATAATATTTTCTAGAAGCTGGGAGAGGAGCCTTATTTTCCCCTAGCAGGTAAGTGTACAAAACCTCACTGTTGTCCTGTGCAAGCACAGTTCACATCACACATCGTGATACAGAAAGTGATTTTTTGGCACAAAAATGCCTACTTGCCTACATAAGCCTATTGAGTATTTGTCACCTACCTTTATTTAACACAGTTTCTGAGGTTTAACCTCTAATTGCGAAAGCCAGTCACTATGCAAGTATGCTGTAATACTGCATGTGTCACCAAGTTGTAACAATAGAATAGTTTGGGGTTTTAATTATCCACTTGCTGGAGGTGCACTTACTTCACCAACTACAAATTAAACTGATTAAGTATGTGTTAAAACATTTGCATTAGGGATTTACTTCTTTAGCAAGGTCACCATTCATTACTTCAGAGTATAGATTAACACCTGTATGGAGCAAAATCTGGCAGATATAAGAATAAGGAGAAACAGAGAAGGTCAGAAACAGTATGAAAAAACCTTCTAGCAATTGCGAGATGTTAATTCCCTAAATTTTGTGCAATAGCAAGAAAAGGTTTGTATCACCTTTGCACTTTGCACATAATGCAAATAATGGGTTTTCTTCCCATGGGAAAGTGCACAAGGCACATCACAACGCAACATCAGAAAGTATCATTAGCCATATGTAAGGTAACTTAAAAATTAGTACCTTTGACCATTACAATTCAGGAATTTCAGTGAAAATATGATAAATCAACCTTCTTTCCCTAAATAAGCTAGGAGTTACAATATTTTGGGGGGAAGAAAAGAAATCACTGCTACACAGCATGTTTTATATTTAAAATGAAGAGCAAGGAAATGGAGGTTTCATCTGTAAAATACAAGTAGGAATTTTTTTTTAATGAATATAATTATTTTATTGCCTTAGTTACCATGACTGTGATAGAAAATAAAATCCATTGCAACATGGATTTTAGTTTTCCCTTTGTCTCAGTTACACACTGGTGTATCCTGAAAGATACAGCTGCTGTAAGATGTTTACTAGTTATGTACATTTTTGAGTAATTTACCTTTCTTCAGTTTTATGAACAGTGTTCTGTCTGTCTGTGAATCAGTACACAGGAATTGTAGAAGTTCAAATATGTGCCCTTCATTAAGTAAAATGTCAGCATTCATGCTTTAAAAAAGTACTATATGGCTCGGTAAGAGCCTGGTCAAAAAGTCAGTAAAGGAAACGGAACTAGCTTAACATAATATGTTTTCAGTGTGAATTCTTAATAGTTGTTTTAACCCCTTAGTTTTAGCCAACAATGGGGTTAATACTGATTTTTCTAAGCTATAAATTGCTAATTCAAGTTAAGTATTACAAAATATTCAGACATGCCAGGTCAGGAGAGTCAGACATTTATGCACCTAAAAGCAAAACAAGCAATAATAAGTCTCTGTAAAAGCCTATTTGAAAGTGGGAGTTGTATTATTTTGCCTGTAAATGCAAAATTATTACATCTAATATTTTCTTGGCAGGTCATATGCTGCATCATGTGAAGATTGGGTTAAAGGTAAAACAGTGCGTCCATCAAATCCCCTCCATCATAATGGAAGCAACGATTCAGCCAATAACCCGCACAGTCCTCCGAGTTCGGCTGAACATCACTCCTGACTTCACATGGAATGATCAGGTATAAAGAAGGAGATAGAGGGAGGACTGAAAACATTAATTTAGCTTCAGTAAAGAAGATGATCACAGGGAGTCCATAGCTGTTTGGATAAAAAATAAAAAATAAAATTATTTTAGCTAAAGAGCAAATTCAGTAACAGGACTGGAATGACTTTAAGGACTTTTGTAGAAGGCAGCAACCAAAGATATTCTTTTTATTTCCAATAGTTGTTACTGGATTGTGCTGTTTATAACATGTTCTTATACTGAATATTAATAGTAGTCATATGCAGATATGAGTTATATGCTCAAAAAGGAGAAGCAAGAAAAAGAGAGGCACAGATGGCTGTCTGAACTATGAATGAATGTCCAACGCGGAAAATAAAGCCTTGAAATGCAGTTCATGTATGCCAAGTTCTGCTCCTCTTTATGGCTTTACAAATGTACATTCACAAACTCATTGACTTCTTTTTTCTTGTTGGGACTCGTATGAACAGAAAAACTGTGATATGTTTGGGATTATGTTCATCTGTATTTTATGGTGCAGATTTATACAAGAGGAATTGTACTAGTTGCACATTCAGATATACCCACATCCTTTGATTCACAAACTGTTCATAACAATTAGATTCAAGATAAATCTAAATTAAATACAAATGTCCACATGGGGGCATTGTATTGTTGCTGTTAGTTCGGAAACTTTGCAGAACAAAAAGGAGATACCTCAATGGGCAATCATATTTTTCTTTTTACATTCTCATATTTACATTTAAGACAAATTATTCTTAAAGGCGGCTATTAAATATCTGTTCTTTTATTACAACATAATTTTTAAATTCCTTAGATTACAAATTTACCTTAATCACAAGTAAATTAGAATTTTATTCCACAAACATTTAGATTATTTGAAAATTTATTTTCACTGCCTAAAGGCTTTTTCTTTTCCTTTGAACATTAGCTTATGAATAGGAGATTAATGATCTTAGATTTTGTTTGCTACCTGGATTTATTACAGAAATATTTGAATGAAATCCTAACATGAATTATAACAAATTATTTTTTGCTGTCTTATTTATGTGCAATACTTCAAAAGGCAAGCAAGCATTACTTTTTAGGTTTGAAACAAATGTTTATTTCTCAATCTTTCATCCATTTTACCTGTAATCTATTAAAGACAAAAAAACCACAACTTTTCTTCATATTAAGCTGTATCTTAATACAAAGTAATATCTTGATCCATTTTTTCATTTTTCTACGCAATCTAGGTTTGTCTGTATTTTTGCAAATTGAAAAGGGATGCATACAGAATTGTAGTCTCTTAGTTTGATTCTGAGCTTCTAAAGTTATAGCAGAACTTCAGCAAAAACCTATTTTTGGCTATGACCCCTTGGGCAGAGTTTTCCTAATGGTTGCTTGGAAATACTATGATTGTTTTTTCAACTTACTCATGGAGCTGGTTTTGGGTGAATTTATATATTGTTACTCATCAAAACTTGGAAAACTTTGTTCTTCCTTTTTTTGTATTTTTGTAAGGTAGCTGTTGATTTTATTGCTTCTTCAGTAAAATAATCTTTTATAACAGTAAATAAATAAAAAGTAGCTGTTAAATTTTAATAGTCTCTAAAAATTTATATCTCTCTTTTAAATTCAACCATTGACACTCCAAAACTGTTTCTCTATCATTACGTAGTATTTTAGCAAGCTTTTCAAAAGACTACAGAAGGCTATAGGTACTTACAGGTATAGCTGTAATTGGTACAAAAACAAGTTGGCAAAAATTCCATTAAAAGAAAGGGAGAAGTCAAATAAATTCAGAATATTTAAAGTGTAAATACTGTACTTAACTGGAATACCTCACTTGGCTAACATTTCATCAGTTTAAGACTGATCTTTAACCTGGATATTTAATTCAGAACAACCTTATCACAGATTTTGCACTTGCCTTTACAAAAGAAAGGTATGTTTGGTAGTCATGAGGTATCATATCAGTTTGATCTTTAATCACTGTATTTTTCAGTGTTGGGAATTTAGTTCAGTACAAGAGTGTGAGACATATCCCAGTGGAAACTTCTAATAACTATATTATTAGAAGCAAAGGATTATAAACATAGCCAGTCAGAGCAAGTAAGTATTGCATCCAGGAGCCCAGCAGAAATAGAACAGTGCAACTAGTATTAATTAGACACACAGTTTTAGAACAAGGGTTGCCTAAAATGCAGGTATGTGTCAATTGTTAAGAGCTCCCCAGAGTTCTAGAGAATCATTACTGGAGAGCATGTTGCGTTGCCTGTTCCCACGTTACACTTCTTTCCTCATACAGCTTTGTCACAGGACTCTCCAAAACAAAGATGCTGTTAGAGCTGATAATAAAATCTCTGAGCTTTGAAATTTATCGCCCTTCTTATTTCTTCTTTCCTCTCTTAAATTCTCCTAAACCCTGATGAAGTAATAGTCTCACTGCAATTTTTCATAATGTCAACTACAGTGACCTGTGTCCTTTCAGTTTCACTGCTTTGCTTCCCAATGAAGCTGCTAGTGAAATCCAAATATAATGAAAATGAGTGACAATGTCTTTACTGTCCATCTACTTACCTATTGTACAACTGTATTGAAAAAAGAAGCAAAAGCACCTTAGTTCTATTCTTAGTTCATATTTTTGTCTTCAAAAGCCAGTACAGACTGTTTTCCAGCATACATACAATAATGAATTATGCTGAAAACAATGTGTGCGCTGTGAATCAGTACCAGATTCCTATAGCATTAAAATTGCCATTAGAAGCAACTCCATACTTTCAGTTTTCTTAAGCAGAGTTTAGGAATAATTCAAACTCTTTTTTGATCATCATGCTGGTTTCATACCTTAGCACAGTTCTAATCAGAAACATCAGAAATCTATGTTCATTTAATAGTATGTCTTCCATATGCCTTTGCTATGAATTTTTCCTAGTCAGTAAAATGCTTGTACATTCGCACAAGTCATTTATTCTGACAAAGAAACAAAAAATCTTCAGTGAGCATCCCACTTAGCCATGATTTGTGGCTGACATTGCACAATAAGGTACACAACAATGCAAACAAAAATCTAAGATGAAACAAAGTGTTGCCAGATGGCATGGGAATCATCAAGAGGCAGCTCTATTTATCTTCTCACTTTACCTGTAGCATTGACTAGATCTGCAGCCTTCTGAATGCACTTACTGTATCTCTCTGTTGGAGAGGGGATGAGAGAGAGGAAGAGAGAAATATCACAATTCAAAGTCCAATTTTTCCTGAGATGTTTTGACTGAAAAATGAGCACTGAATAGCAAATGACAATCCTGTATACTGAATCCAAGGAAAGAAATGTAAGAAAGAAAAAGATCAAAAGGAGGAGTTCTTTTTTAGGAGTCATGGTGAAACCCCGGGAGTTCAGTCTGTTTATAAGTAGGCACTAGCTTCTGTTGCATTTGTGTCGTGTCCATTTATATTTCGCATACCTTAAGCAAACTTACTGAAACATAATATTTAAGCAGTCTGATCTAATCAGAAATATCACACTGCACTTACCTTCTTTATTCCTTTGCAAGCCTCCATCATTTGGAAATATATCTGATACACCCAGCTAATCTAGAGAGCCTCACTACAGCTGTAACAAGCTATCTTTTCTACTCTTAAAGGTACACGGCAATGTTGGAGAGCCCTGGTGGATTTGGGTGGAAGACCCTACTAATGATCACATTTACCATTCAGAGTACTTCATCGTTCAAAAAAAACAGGTAACGAACTTTACTCAAATTCTCATAGCAAGATAAAAATGAAGTTAGTGACATACGTATCTGTAAGGTCAAACAGTATTTTGACCTAAGCAGATTTTCAAATCAGTAGCACAGCTTTCAGTTTCAGATGTGCATGATAAGCTTGGAGTTACACAAAGATGTTTTCTAATCTCGTCCTTTGATGGAACAGTTATTTCCAGGTGAAAAAAGGGGAGACTGTAATAATTTTATCTGTTAAAGATGAAGAGCCAGCCTTATTTTTATCTTTTGGAGTCCTTGGAAACAAAATACATTTTTAGTTGTGAAATCTGTTACAAAGGTGTGAATATTTTGCACATGGAGTTGCACAAATACTTTATTGCTTTGTGTTGGTAATGCTTATGGAAGTGATGTAAACCATGATTTTTCAAGTTACTGATTTGTCTGTGAAATAATTATTCTCTAAACATTTGCATTAGGTCATTAGTAAAGAACCTCAACTGCTGGTGTTCACAATCCCAATTTTTGAACCTCTTCCTTCTCAATATTACATTCGAGCTGTGTCTGATAGATGGCTAGGAGCAGAGGCTGTATGCATCATAAATTTTCAGCATTTGATTCTTCCAGAGAGACATCCTCCACACACAGGTAACTTCAGATTTGATCATTTTGTTTTAATTCGTCTTGCTCGTACTGATTTTCCTTATATAGTGCAATAAATCTCTAACTTCTGCTTCATCATAGAAAAGTTTATGAAATCTCACTTTGTGATGTATTTGTATTATTGAAACCATTTCTTCACTACACTTAAGGTGCTGTAAAATTTTAAATTCCTGAATAAATAGCTACTCATTTCATCTCAACATAATACCAGCCTTTTAATTACTCCAGGTTCTCTATAAAAATTACAAAATTTGAAACTGTCATATGCAATTTCGCAAATCTCTGTTTTAGTATGTCTTATCTTAGTGCTCGTAAACATTACGTTTCTTCTGGACTGGTTAAAAATAATCTTAGAGTGGATGGTTGGGTTAAAAACTACATTCAGAAAAGAAAAAACAGATAAAATTTTGAACATTTGAAACCTTTCACTATTTTACTAAAATTAATTCATCACAGCAAGCACTGCTACAGTACTGAACAACACATTTCAATTCAGCACTGCTCATCAAGTCATGGCTTTCCCCTCCTCCTCCTTTTTTAACACTTGGCACAGAAGCATATGTTTGTGTTTTGCTTCTTTTTTTTCTGGATACATGAATTGCCTTATACATTCATTGTGCCTGATGTCATTGTAAAACCTTTCCACTGTAATTACATTTGGCTCATCTGGCAGTCTGTGAAGTGAGTGCCTTCAGAAATACTCAGTTCTTATACGGTGTTGTCCTTTGGCATGCATAAATTCACATGTGTTTGTGAAGTGTTTAGCTATTATTATACTGTACCTACGCTGTCTGAAAAAGCATGTGTAACCTTTTTATCTAATTGACTGATCACTGACTACTATTCAGAAGAAACAGAAAGATATTTACACATCACCAGTTATGGAGCCTCCAGGATTTATGGTAATTGATTTCAATTCCCATCTGGTTCCCACTCAACAATGAAGTACATAGAGGCCCTGCTAGGCAAAAAACCTTCTTTCTCCTCGTCAGAGCCTAAGAAATCACAGTTTCAGTGGGAATGATTAAACAGCCATAAGGTATCAGTGAAAAGCATGTGAAGAATATTATGCATCATTGCCTCAGTAGATTTTATGACTCCCATATCATACCTTAATGTGAAGCACCCTGAAAAGACAATGAGACCTCCAGCCACAAAAGAAAAAAAATAAAGAAATCCAAACTTCAAAGCAAGCATCTGCATAGCAGAATCACTGAAGTTTCCTTAATTTGGTAGGATTCCAAATCCAATCTGGTTTTATATATCATCTTCCAAATTCCACAATCTCTAATTGTTTGGATAGCAGATGCCCTCAGGATATATGAAGAATCATATCTTGAAAAGTTGTTAGTTTATTTACTAATTTTGTGTATTTAATTACATGTTTAAAGGATTAGATGCAAGATTTAGTTGTACTTATCTGATTTGTATTATGCCATCAACTTAGAGACTCCAAAGAATCTTTCCTTCTTAAATAGTTTTTTTTCCTTGAAACTGGAGTATACACACTAGTTGTCCTTCAACTCCGTGTTCTGTTAACGTAAGAAGCTGGACATACACATAATCTAATACAATGAGTTTAGAACTTACTACAACTGGGTAAAAAGGAAACAGCTTTAAAGAAAATATTAATTTATGCAAATGGATGCTTCACAGATATCAAAATACTAACAACAGTACTTACAGAAATACCTCAAAATTATAAAATCAACTTTTCATTAGTCCTCACTGAAATTAACAATGACCCAAATGTAGACTTTGTGTCATATGAGATATTAAGTGAATTTCCTATGTAACTTGTTTTCCACTAAATTATTTTTTAATATCTGTTT
>JANRGW010044597.1:0-21223 GCA_024733675.1 Psilopsiagon aymara
CTGCTATGAGGTCTCCACGCAGCCTTCTCTTCTCCAGGCTGAACAGCCCCAACTTTCTCATCCTATCTTCATATGGGTGTGGGAATGTACCTGGATGAACACGGACATGTGAGCAATCCAGACAGTTATCCGGACAGCTACTTGACAATTGTGGAGTAGTGAACCAAAGGCTCTGTGTTCTTGCCTGGAGGTTACTAAAGGACGCGTACATGCAAAAAGTCTGAGCCAGTTGGCACAGAAAGGTGCTGAGGAAGATGTACAAGAAAGAAATGATAACTGTAACCTTGAAACATAACTGCAAGCACGAAACAAGCTTGGAACGTATGTTGTGATGGTTAACCAATCATTAAATTGTTACTGACGTGTAGCTAAGGGACATTAACCAATCAGATACTACCCAATATTCGAGTGTCTTGAAAATTGTCTGTGTAAGGTGTACTTATGCTACAATAAATTGCCAAGACTCCGATTACATTAATCATTTCATGTTGTCCGAGCTCCGGCCACATACGGGAGGTGCTCCAGTCCCCTCATCATCCTCGTGACCCTCCTTTGGACTTGTTCCAACAGTTCCATGTCCTTTTTATGTTGAGGACACCAGAACTGCACACAATACTCCAAGTGAGGTCTCACAAGAGCAGAGTAGAGGGGCAGGATCACCTCCTTTGTGCTGCTGGTCGCACTCCTTTTGATGCAGTCCAGGATACGGTTGGCTTTCTGGGCTGCGAGCACACACTGCAGGCTCACGTTCAGTTTTCCATCAACCAACACCCCCAAGTCCTTCTGTGCAGGGCTGCTCTCAATCTCTTCTCTGCCCAACGTGTAGCTGTGCTCGGGATTGCCCCGACCCAGGTGTAGGACCTTGCACTTATCATGGTTCAACTTCATCATGTTGGCATCAGCCCACCTCACAAGCGTGTCAAGGTCCCTCTGGATGGCATTCCTTCTCTCCAGCATATCACCCAAACCACCCAGCTTGGTGTCATCGGCAAACTTGCTGAGGGCGCACTGAATCCCACTGTGCATGTCACCAACAAAGCTGTTGAACAAGACCGATCCCAATACTGATCCCTGAGGGACACCACTCATCACTGGTCTCCAGCTGGTCATTGAGCCATTGAGCACAACCCTTTGCGTGTGGCCATCCCACCAGTTCTTTATCCACCGAGTGGTCCACCTATCAAATTGATGTCTCTCCAACTTAGAGACATGTGGGACAGTGTCAAATGCTTTGCATGAGTCGAGGTAGATGCCATCAACTGCTCTACTCCTGTCCATCAGTTCCATAGCCCTATCAGAGAAGGCCACCAAATTGGTCAGGCAGGATTTCCCCTTAGTGAAGCCATCCTGGCTGTCACCAACCACCTTGCTGTTTTTCATGTGCCTCAGCATGACTTCCAGGAGAATCTGCTCCAAGATTTTTGCCTGCACAGTGGTGAGACATTTTCCATCTGTTAGGGTTGCTGCAAAATGCAAAGGAGGTGTGAGAAATGAGGTCTTTGGTGCCTGTTCAGACAAGATAAGTGAGGCAAGGACGAAGGAGGAAAGTTTACAGGGTTAAACCATTAAATTGCACTAGATGGGATTTGTGCATGTCTGTAAATACTAAATGTGATTGACTTGTTTATTTTAAAATTAGTTATTTTTCTGCTTTCAGTAGAAATAAGAAAAACTTTTGGGTAATTTGCTAAGCTTTTAGAAATGAGAATTGATGGATTATTGTAACTTACTGCAGAAAAAAAATATTGAATACCTAAACCCTGAAATGTATTAGTTTGGTTACATGCATGGTTGAAAGCAGTGCAACACGTTTTGCTTTGTTGGCTGGCAAGCATAGGTTTATGCCCTGTTAGCCTCTTACTTTTGGCATATTTTAAATCAGAAAGTTTAATTTATTGAACCTAGCGAGTTTGTAATTTATCGTCGAAGTCAAAAGCAGAAGAGTGAAATCTGCTTGATGCTGGGACATTTATCATAAAAAAGATGCTGTGTGGCTGATGTTAGCAAGTAGGATAGCATCTTCGTGCTGAGTTCTCCCTTGCAGTTACAGTTGTGTTTTAATATGCCTTGTGAGCAAATTAGTTACAAACCTATGCTGTTCAAGAAGTGCTGCAGTGCATTTCAGATAATTTTTTGTTTATCTGCTGATGACTTCTGTCTTAATATCTAAGGGTTGTGTTAGAGATTTGTCTTGAGCCCATATTTGTCCATAAGCAAGCTCTGTTGATGCAAAACTGAAGGCAAATAGCAGTGAGAAGTTGGACTGATCAGCTTTGATAAGAAAGATTAGTATGAAAAGGGCATGTATGCATTTGTTCCCATTTCTTAGGCATTTTTAAAATTGCCTTGTGTGTATAAGCATTCCCCCTGAAGTTGGCAGGTTCCATCAGTGCTTGTCTGCTGAATTCAGTACAATTAAGATTTTTTTCTGTACCGAATAGGTACATGGAAATAGATACACAAACCTGCTTTTCACAGGGACTGTTGCTTCTTCAGCATGAGTCATATAGTGCAGAATAGAAAGGTGAAAGCTCTTTTGGTGTGTCCTGTCCAGTCTCTCATTTTGTGTCTCTGCCAGTGCACTCTTTCTTCTTACAGTGACATCTGATTCAGTAAACTTTCGTAATAGAAGTTATGTTTAAACTTCATTGTGATTTACAGGTTTGTAAGCGTAGATTTGAAGGTGCCTGTAACTGATTATGGCTAGGGAATGTTTGGTGAATTTGGGCCAGAAATATATTTATTGATTTATTATTTTTTTTTATTTTCAAGATGCAGCACAGTTAATAGGTCTTCATACCACTTATTTTGCATCTTCTACTGAGTAGCAGCTTTTCACCTCCTGTTGTCTCTTCTGGTTTCTGCTTTCTTTTCACCATTTTCAAGCTCAAATTCTTCATCACAGTATATTTAGAATTCTGTGTTGTGATTTGTCTGGCGAGCAGGGTTGTAGAAGGCAGTTAGAAGCAGCAAAACCAAAATGGCCACATCTGCCTCTTGGTATGTTGTCGCAGACATTTTTCTGGCTCTTTAATGGTTTTAGGTAAATACTTGATAAAATTGTATGTCAGACGACATTCAAAGGCATGACTGTTTTGTGGCCCAACGCTACTGAGGAACATCTGTTTTTGTTGTGCATCCTAATGGCTATGTTTGGTTTACCCCCCCACTCCCTTTTTATCTTTTTGGGCTGACAAGCTGCTCTGTGCGGAATAAGAGGTGCCTTGCTGGCTCTGATTTGTTCAGGTTCTCACCTTTTGGTAATAGTTCCAGAGTAATTGCTTGGTCTCAGGTGCAAAACCATCTTCCTTTAGGGCTTGTGTCCAGCAAAGCATGTATAGTCCTGTTTCACATGAGAACCATGCTGGAGGTACATTTAGTCTGTTGTTAGACTTTGCACAGACTTAACATTTCTCTTACATGGAGCAAAACCTCCTGTTTCAGAATTGACAGTTGTGAAATACAGGCTTCTTAAAGAATTAGAACCTGACTTCAGGTTTTTTGATACAGCAGTTTGGGGTGCATGCATATAGACATGGACCAAAACATAGTTCTGGTGTACTCATGCATGCATACGTACCTGTGTGTACTGTTTTCTTAAAGATATGGACCTTGGTGGTTGGTTACCTGCTGATGGTTTCATTCAAGTGGAATATAAGCACTGAACGTTACTTAAAAGCAGTCTCTGTCCCTGTCTGGATTATGCTGCTCTTTCACTTAGGTGAGTAACAAGAAGTTATTACCCTAATATGTCCACTGGGATTCTTTTATCTTGCAGACAAAGCTACTTACTTGTTCTTCCACTAAATCTTCATAATGGGCTCTTAGCTGAGCTGCTTTCTGCAGCTGGGATCTGCAGGCTGTTTGTTCAGTAATTCTGACTGCATGTGTGCAGCAGGGAGTATTGGAGCAGGGAATGGGAAAGCATTAAGAAAGCAAGGTGTCTTCCACTGCCCCTGCCCAGTTTGTACTTTCCATGGCTTTCCCTTATTTGGCTCATAGGCCTCATACTTACTTACTTACTAGCAGTAAGGAAGGGCTGGGGTCACATGTGAGTGGATTTACACTTTCACTTGTGATTTTTAGTAGTAGTATTTTTCAAGAGCCTGCCATTAATCAAGGCTGAAGCTGTAAAATATATTTGATAGTAGCAACAGAAGAAAAAAAACTTTCTGTCAGTAGTTACCAAGAATACAGTGTGATATCAACAGTCAAATAAATTTGCTAGTAATCTATATGATAATACAAATATAAGTTTATAGTTAGTAATATTAAGTATTTAATATAGAATTGTCAGATTATATTGTCGTATCAGTTTATGGTGGAAGTGTCATACCGATAATAGAAGAACATCGTGATGAAAGGTTTTGCAGTATACTTCACAAACTTCGCTTTAGCAGCAGGTTTCAAGGGTAGTTCTGACCATATGACAGCACTTTCCCGAGGTTTTAAGCTACACATATTGGCTTTGCCTTTGATTACATTTTGGCAATCTTGTATTTGCTGGAAGTGCTAGCTGAAAAGACAAAACTCAAGAAGTCACTGCTTGATGCCAGTCTGTGGAGATTTAACATAAATGTAGATTGTTGGAGGTGGGAACTTGATTTGCCTCTGATATCTGCGATGTTTAAGTGCTTTTATTTTCTTTGTATTTTCATGTAATTTTGCATGTGTATTTTAAAATTGTTCTCTAGATCAGCATGGTTTAAAGTCGCTGAAGTTAGGAATGGTAACAACTTGGTTTATTCATTGAGAAAATTGTTCACCTATGTTTTCTAGTCTTCCTTTCTGTGACTGTAAAGAACTTGTTTGCTTTATGATAGTTTCTGTCTAGATTGTTCTTGATGTGGTTCATGTGGTGCCTTTCTTGGTTTTGCTAAATGTAGAATTTATTAACAGCATAAGTTTTCTTTAAAAAAAACAACCAAAAATCTAAACAAAACCCAACCCTGTGTCTTTCAGCTTCTGTGGCAGGTTCCTGGAGGATTCCTGTGTTTCTGGTTATAGTTTTTCTGATGACTGTAGGCATGTTGTATGAACAACAGAATGGGAAAGAGTCTTCCGGTAAGAAATGGGTCACTGTTTCTTTTATTGTTGGAGGCAAAAGTTTTGTAAAGTCAAGTAAAAAATTCTGGACCATAAATTCAATATCACACTGATTGCAAGAACTGATGATAAGAGTTGTAGTATGTTTCTTATGCTGAAGTGAATCTTTTGACTCTTCCGAAATTCGGTGCAGTGGACTGATGTTTCTTTTCCATAACAAAGTAGTGACTCTCATTGTCAAGCCTGATAGGTTTATGGAATCCTGTATATTGTTTCAAGCATAAAGCAAGCCCAGGGAATTTGAAATCAGAAATGAGCAATATGGGTTTAGTAGCTCCTATACGATTGAGTATGAGAGAAACTCAGACAACTGTATCCAGCAAGTTTCTTGTATCCAGTCATTTGTTTTTAAAATACCACTTTCTTGAAATTATGATTTGTGTTTAGACTTTGAGGAAAACATGTCTTGCCTCTTGTGAGTTTTGCACAAAAACAAATATCAGGTGTTCCTTTTGAGTACTACTTGTATGATTTTTTTGTGAAGCTTTCTGTCTTGCTGTTTTAGTTTTCTTGAAAGTCATGGTAATCTTGTTTAGTAAAAGTGATTATCTGGTACAAAGATTTTTAGATTAATCAGACTGCCAGCAACTGTATGACTTGGCTAGTAGTAGTCCATTATCAAAGAGCTAAGTAAATAATGTGTTCTGTTGGTTTTGGCTCCTGGTATATTGTAATATTAAGTAACACTCTTTCCTGTTTGATTATATTGACTACATATCATATATGTTAAAAACTGACAGTGTTTATTCATATAGTTCTGTTGCTTGGCAGTTTCAGTGGATTCATTTTGAGACTTAAGTTTTTCTTTTTTTGCATACACATATGTATTTTACAGGGGCAGAGCTTCCTGGTCAGATGATTTCCATTGCGGCTTCAACGATTGCCATGGCTATTTCAATGACGGAAGACATGTCTGGTAGTGAACATTCCTCAAAACCCTCAGGTGACTGAATACTCTGTAAGAAACGTTTGAATTTGCTCTAAAGACATGAAATTGGAGGGGATTAAGAACAAATTTCAAACTAGTACCTGTCCTCTTTATCCTGTCCAAAATAGCACATGTATACTTCCCTTGTGAAACAGGTTTATCTGTTTTTAAAATGTTAAGATGATAATAATAGAAAAGCTGTCTTGCAAATTATATACATGGCTGCCTGTACATTTAGAAGGCCTGATTAGAAGGACTTTTTATGTGTCATTGTTTCGGTTTGGGATTTTTTGGTCATTGGTTTGTTTGTGATGGTTTGTTTGGGTTTTTTTTTGTTTTGTTAGAATGAGAGTATCTTTTTCCTGTCTTTTTATTTTTTAGTATTTTTATTTTTCCTAGTCTTTTTTTGATCTGTTGGTAGTTAAAAGATGTAACTTGCCTCTGGACTGGGTACAGACAGACTGGAATGATTTTTGTGTACGTCACAGTGATAAAACCCCTTTTTGTTCAGCTATGGCATGCTCAGAGTCTTTCCTGAAGTGAGTTTACTTGACACTGTAGCTTGAATCGCAATACTTCCACTTGCAGTAGTGCAGCTAGAAGTCTGTAAGAAATGGGTGGAAAGAGTTGGAAAAAAATTGTTTTTGTGGCCATCACTGGATTTGTATGCTACCATCATTTTCCTGGGTAGGCTTTTGATGGAATTCTGCACTAGAAAAATAAGCTGTTATGGAGATCTCTGGAAATTGAAAGATTCCACAAGTAGACAAAACAGGTCATTAAACTTGACAGGATGTGGACTTACAAAAGTTAATTTTTAAATATAAAAAAGGCAGATTAAGGCAATTTATTTTTTTCTTATCATTGTTGCTACATTTTAACATCATAAATATAAAAATTTTGACTATCATCAAAGCAAATGTAAAACCCGATGGATGTATGGCTTGAAATGTGAGGACGGAGCGTCATGGTGACAGTGCTGTTACATCACTGTCTCTAATTTTGGAAATGAGATTATTATTTTAGCTGGACTTTTGAACATCCGGTCAAGCAACGCTCTTCCACAAATGTGCTGTTAGTGGTTGTGTAGTTGTTTGTTGCCCCCCCCCCTTTTTTTTTAACTCTCAGTTAAATTTTTTCTCTTCAAACATTTTTTTTTCCTGTTTTCAAGTTGTAACTTTTATTGGCCAAAAGAAAACTGCAGTGGTTTTATCCTGGTGTTCTGAAAGGCTTTTTCATTAATAATGATAAAATCACTGTTTCATCTAACTCTGAAGAGTTTATTCTGATACCTGCTCCACACTGATACAGAAACTTGCCTCACTGTTTATGCTGTTGTTCTTTCTCCTCACAATTAAAAAGAGAGGAGGAGAATAATTCAGAATGCTATGCCAGCAAGAAGTTGACTTGATAGAGAACACACTGTGTAAAGAAAAAAAGGTGTCTTAAGATGGCCTGGAAAACTATCGTTTTTTTTGTTGTTCTTATGATGTTTGAATAAGTACCATGCATATTGATTTTGCTAGAATTCTGTACAAGGTGTTGCGGTAGCCATTTGGGAAAGACTATCATACTTTAATTATTTGGAAGATAGGGTTTTTCAGATTGCATCTGTAAAAATATCAGAAAGTACTCTACATGGGATTTTGCAGAGCCTGAAGTCACTATATACTGCTTTCAAATTTGTGTTCCTTTAGCGCACTGTAAGTTGGATCTGTTTGTTTCTATTAGTACTCTTCTGCTTTGTTTAAACAGAGTGAGCAGTACAGGGGAATGATAGAACCTCTATTACGACAAAACCACTTTATCCTGTAGGAAAACTTCTGTTTACAGGTAACTTTCTCTCCGCTTATGAAAGAATAACTCGTATCCTTTTCTTCAAAATTTAGTTTGTATGATAGGGCTGGCCTTTCATCCCTTTGAGACATGAACTGATTTGCCAAGAAGCATTCCACCTGAAGCTTCTGTTGTGTTTAGCTGCTTGCAGAGATCTTCTTTCAGGAGGCATGCTCTAATTCCTTTGGGAGTATTCCGAAGCTCCACTGGATATCTTACCATCAACAAGCTGATGTTTCTGTTGTCATCCCAGTGTCTATAAATTGGGTGAATCAATAGATCCGCATTATTGAATTAGTGTGGTGGGGAAGAGTTTATAAGCTCTAAAAATAGTTCCACTTACTTGTAGAACACCAGTGCAGACTTCTGCAGCAAAAGAAGAGTGTTCATCCAGTGTGTGAAGCTGCAGACTTTGTCACGTACCGCGATTGTACACGTATGATGAATCTGTCTTGTCTTTCTGTACATTCTAGCTGTCTTGCTTTAGGGTAGGACTGGCTTTAGCAACACGTGGCAGCTAAAATCGCATGTGTGGAACATGAGTGATATGCATGTAGTATATTGTAATACAGTTTTTACAGCAGTTTTTCCTTTGTGGGAGGAAGGTGGTTGGTGTTGGTGTGACACAAGTCCAGAAAAAGAGTTGTTTTCTTTGCTGCAGTATGTATCAACATGACAAATTGTCTTTTATTCTTCAGCATATTCTTTCAGCAGCCTGAAAACTTTTCAGATTTTCTTGTGTGTGCATTCTTCCACCACGGCTGCAAATTTTTCTCAAGTAATGGTGTGTGGGAAGTGTGTGCATTTTGCCACCAGCATGTGGCCTCAGTAACATTAACACTAGTGTTCTCAGGAAGAGATCCTACATAAAGCATACATGAAAATGGATTTGGTGTCACCCATACTAGATGAATTTACGAACTAAGAAGTTAAATAAATTGCTATGTTTTCATACAAGAACTTCAATTTGGACGTAATATTTTTGCCTGAAATGACTATTTACTATTTATTTATAAATGCCTTTAACATACCAGTTCACATCCTTGAATTAAATTTCATGTTTACTAACTTATGAAGCATAGAATAAGATTTGTTACCCACTAATTCAAGCTTCCTCTTGTTACTAAAATATAATCACAGTGTGAGTGTTACGGTTTTAACATGAATGTTCAGGAAACTGAAAAGCATGGTAAGAAATTTGTCAGTGTATGCTGTATATTTTGTTTAAATGAACTTTGAGCAAATCTAAAATTTCTTTTTGAGTATTTGAAGTAAAGAGAAATGAAGGATTTCTTTTAAGACTTTGGATTTCTTTTAGTAGTATTTTTTCAGGGTTTTACCTGTCTTTGATAAAATATTTGTCTTATAATTTACTTACAGTGACAGGAGGCCTCTTAGAGAGGCTGTAGCATCTTTTCTTCCCCTCCCAGCATGGCTTGGTATGATGTTAAATGATACTGGGAGAACTTACACAGCCCAATAGTAGCTTTTCGAAATTGAGACCAATACCCAGGTTGTCTCTACCTTTTAAATAAATTGCCAAAAGAAACTCCAAAGCCCAACCAAAAAAGGAGGAAAAAAAAAAAAAAAAGGTTGATTTGCCATTAGGGAGCATATTCTGTCCTGTGGTGAACATTAATGTGATCGTGTCCACTTCTTTGTTTCCATTTGTTTGTTTTAGGAACAACAGAAGGTGATCAGCCTCCACAAGCTTCATCATCTGTCTCCTCCTCTTCATCCTCTTCTGGGAGCAGGCAAAGAGCTGAGATTGGATCTTTCCTTAGAAAAAAGAAAACTAGTGATATTTACTTTGTTACGCTTGTGTGGGCCATTGTCATTGTCCAGATCTGGCTAAATTTCTGGATTGTGCAGCTGTTGCCGGTGCCTTTTGCAGGTAATAATTCAGTTATTAGAAATGTATGTTAAATGATGACTTTGGATAGCCTTAGACTTTTTGTTGAATAAGATATAAGGAAGGGCTTGTAAGCTTATATAAGTTTTGATTTAAAACTTTTCCACAACTTTTTGTTAAGCTGAATTGTAGCTTCAAACAGGAAGATGGATGTGCATTGTCTGCTACCATCTGGAGGACAACTCTCTAAAACTGCTTTGTGTTTTGACTGTTGTAATTCTGTGGAATAACTTAGTGACATACATTGTAAGAGTAATTTGGTTTAGATTGCTTTGGTTTTCTTGTACTTGACGTCATGTCTTTCATGGTTTTGCACCTATAGACGGAGAATATTTTAGCTATTATTCAGTAGTGAAGTGACGCTTATGCTAACTTTCAGTTTCCATTAAAAATGGGTTGCTAGGCTCTGCACAAGTCACAAGATAAATTTGATTCTGAATCTAGCTCTAAGGTTAATTAGCTTATTTGCTTCACATCTACATGCATCTGTTCTGTTATATATCAAGCAAGAATGTAATAGTTATGGTAGCTATCTGAGGAGGTTATTTTAGAACTGAATGCCACTTTTTCCAGTACTGTTTTGGAGGATGAAGAGAGAAGATGGGAACTCTGGAAATACACATGAGCTAATATGAACCTGAAGGCATTTCCTCCTTTTGCACTCCTGTAAACAAAATGAGTTTCCTAATTTGCTTGGATTTTCTCTATAAACTTCAGTTAAAATGCTAATTTTCAGCATTTTAAATGTATTTAACATTAAAAGTAGATATTTGCCTTTTACCAAGGGCTGTCCCCAGCTAGCAGCCAAGTGCCTGCAGACCCAATCACTCTTTTCCTGTCTTCTGGTGTGGGCTTATTCATGACTGCACCTCCTTTGAGGAGGTACCAGCTTGGGTGCCTCCTCATCCCTAAGCCACAGTCTCTTCAAGAGGTGTACCTGCTCCAGCCTGGGTCCTCCATAGGACACGGTTCCTCTGAGGGGTGTACCTGTTCCATCATGGAGCATTTCTGATCCCCTGGCCTTTTTATTCCTTCTGTTCCTTTTTGTTCTCTACTCACTTGTTCTCTCTGTGTTCCATCCTCTTTTCCTGCTCTGCTGTTTTCTGCCCTTTCTTAAATGTGTTTTCACAGAGGCACCACTTACGTGCCTGGCGGACTCAGCTTCGGCCTGTGTTGGGTCCATTGTGGAGCCATCTGGAACTAGTTGTGTCTGGCACAAGACAGCCCCTGGTCTTTCCCTATACAGGCCACCACAGTGGCCACCCTGCTACCAAAGCCTTGTGATTTACACCCAGTACCCAAGGACATTATTGGTTAGTTGTGCGTATGGAAGTAATTTCTGTGGGGCAATGCTTACAGGTTTGAGGGGCTGTGAACTCTTAAGAGGCATGGTGAAAGGAACAACTGCATGTTTGGCTGTCACACTGTAGCACTGTAGCAGCAGCTAAAGGGTAGTATGATGGTTAGGCATATAAATGACTGAATACAGGTAAGAGGAGAGAGGGGTTTGAGCTTTGTTTCATTCCAATGTAGTTGATGCAGAAGAAATGGCCCGGGTTTGCTCTCTGAGCACCATGGGAAATGGCAATGGCAGGTTGGATGTAGCTCATAGATAAATCATAAAATGATAAACGGATTAGAGAATAAATTTTAGTCTTTCTAGAAGCAAAGCTTATGTGACTTAATTTATTGAAGAGCAAAGTCAAGGAGTGACTTGCCACTGTTTGGAAACACCTGCTTGGGTGAGAGGGAAAAATGGATGCAATAATTTTGCAGTCCGGCAGACAACAGTGAATGGTTTTAAGCTTGAGCCAGATGAATATAGATGTAAGTGCACATCTGTAACTGAAATAGATGAATACTGCTGTGCCATTCATTAGGTCCAAAATAGCTACCCAAACAATAAAGTTAAGCCAATATCTATGACTTGTTGCCTTAGCAGTGACACTGGACCATTAAGTGCTTTTTCTTGGGATATAAATGGATATAGCTAGATCACCACAAAAATAGTATAAAAAGGCAGCATAATGATAAATAGAGCCAAATTTAGAAGAGGGAACCCATTAAGTGTCAGAAGGTGAATGAATGATGATAAGATGGATTGTTAAAAGAGAGGTGGCATTAAAATTAGTTGTGGAAGATAGGAGAGCTTATAAAGCAAGTTTCCTGCTTGCAGCTGTTCAAGTTTTAAGTACGCTAATGACTTTAAGCATTTTGAGACATTAAGGATAATGCTTATAGAATGTAAATAATTCCCCAAAATCGTAAATAAATAGGTATTAATTTCACCAGAACTCCTTATGTCTGTAGACAGGACTAACATGAAGTAGAATTTGGATTATTAGAAATATCTTGGTACCATTAACAAGTTTCCTTGAATGCATTTGTACTTTGGTAGAATTAGAAGCTCTTTCAAAGTTGCTTTATGTAGAGGATGAAAAAAGTATATCATAATTATATCATAAAATGAAAAGGTGAAATAATGACTTTTGAATTCAAAAGTTAAGCAATAAACCAGGTTGTGAAACATTTGTAGTATTTTGTTCAGTGATGCGAGATTGGGTATCGTGGTAGTCTCTTTTTAAGAACTTTCATTTACTACTTTGTTTCTTCTGTTGCATCATGTTGTTAATTCTATGTTTGTCTTCAGGTAATCTTCTGCTTCCTGGAGATGTTTGGAATGTTGTTATGCAGCCTTCCTCTTTTGCTCACAGCTTTGTAGTAACAGTCCTCCTTTATTTTTTTCACTCTTCCCCTTTTTAACCTGATGTAATTATGACTGTGTGATTGATTGGTGTGCCTCCTGACGTCAGCTTTGCAATGAGTGTGCACTTAGTTATTTTAGAGGATATTATTTGACTTCTTTTAAACAATAGCAGAAGGTTAGAATGCCCTTTAAGGAGTGTTGTTCACCTTGTAAAATGCAAGCTTGCCCTGTTTTGGTGAGCAGCAGTTTGCATATTTAACATGAGTTGCATTTCATCATATAAAACTTCAACCTGTAAGTTAGGTGCTGGCACACGTTATTATTTTCTCCTATTTTGTATGTTTGCAACACGATCTTTAGTAGAGAGATTATTAGAGCACAGTATGTCTTCAAAAGAATAAATCCCATATGTGCCACATGGTGGTGCCAGAGGGTAAGTAAACCAAGCGTTTGCGGATTGTTGAATGAGCTCTCTGAACAAGAAGGTACAGTATTGCACGAGTGGCTTACAGGTAATAGACTCCTGTGGAGCTTTAATAAATGCATTGTTACTAAATTGTGGTTTAAGAAAAAATGGGGAGAAATTTGGAGAATTATATGATTCTGTTGCTAATATTTTCACTTTGTTTCCCTTTAGAACCATAGTTTTCAGTATTTGGGGATGCGGCATAATTTTGTCTAAAGATTTGTGTATCGGTTAATGGCAGGACTGGGTTGTGCGACCTTCTGGTCTGTTACTGGTACATAAACTAATTGTGATCCTTTATGTATGTTTTAATGTTTTTGTGACTGGTATGTTTGCGTCAATACTTCAGTGAAATCAACTGTAATACAAATCTTTGTTTAGGATGTGATTTAACTCCTGCGTTCTGATGTTAAATATGCTAGTAGCTTTGGAAGATTACTCTTTTCTTCTCACTGATGAGAAATTGGATAATTTGAGAGGTGTAACATTTTGTTAAAAAAAGAATATGGCAAATACTTCATGACTGTTAAAGGTCTGTTAGCTTCCAAGGAAATTTTCATGTATATCATGCTTTTCTGCTTTTATATTCCTGATTGTGACAACTCGCAAGTTTTGCACATATACTCAGTAAGTAAGGGAGCGCAGTACCATTGCAAAATTGGAATCACAGGCCTTATGTGAAAGTCTCTGGGCTTTATTTCATGGCAACTAAGCAGACATAAGCTTTATATTTCTGTAAATACAAGGCTAGACTTTTCTAGTTTTGTTGAGAAGGTCTTTGTTTTCAAGCGGATTTATGTTAGAAGTGTTGGAGAAAAGCTCTTTTTGGTAACAAAGTTCTTCTTTTGGGGGGAGAAGTTGTGAATATTTCTTGTGTTGTCTGTCTGCTTTTGAGGATCGGTGTGTATTTTTTCTGAAGCTTTGTGTGATCATCTTCAAGCCAAGTTTAAAAGCTGATCTCAAAATAATATTTTTGATGTTTAAAAGCAAAATTAATCAGTAGTTATATTTCAGTAGTTGAAGGTTTAAATGAGCACTACCGTGAAAGGACGCATGATCTGCTGTCAGTTCTTAAAGGAAAGATACAGCTTTTAACAGTATAGAAGGCCTAGAATGTAAGAATTGAGGCTGAACATTTTATTATATGTATAATAAACTATTAAGTTCTGAATGTGGTATTTTATGTGTAGTCATCTGGGGTGTTGTATGTGTGAAGATGCAATAAATGTGCTGTACTGGAATCATGGTATGGTACCTGCTTATTCCAGGCCTTGCTCAAATCTGTTAGCTCTGTAATAGGTAGTATGCAGGCGCCTTTCTTTTGCTGCCATCCAAATTCTGTATGGACAAGCATGGTTGTAAAGTGAGCGAAGAGAGTAGTACTAAAGCCACTTGAAAATTTTAAAAGTGGTTCCTAATGGGAACTGAAACTTAAAAATCCTTTTTTCTTTTTATAGGTCTTGTGATGTGCTCCTCTGAAATCTCTAATATTTAATTTTCTTCTTGTGATTACAGTTTGGGCACTTAAAAAGCTTGTGATTCATTTTGGAGTTTTGAACTTCATGGCAAGCCATTGCAAAAGTTGGTGGCAACTTCTTGAAAATTTTGTGAAGGAACGTCAGGAAGCTCTTGCTCCACGGCCCATCAGAGGGCTCGGAAGAGTCATGTTAAAGCTTGACAGTAAGGTATTTCCACTCATTTCCTTAAGCAGCTTGATATTTTTTTTTTGTTTGTTTTAGATTCCCTGTTCACTCTATGCTGAGATATTTTAATTCTAAAAATAAATGTCTGTCACTAATGGACACGTCTCTCACGTAAAACTATCTGTTTTATGGTGTGTTTTAAACCATGTCTCTTCTGTCACTATTCACTCTTAAAGTACACATTTAAAATTTGTTAAGTGACTACATGCAAAGCTTGACAGAAGTCAGGTTTTGAATGTTGAGTTAGCTTTAGGAGATTCCATATCTGAGTAAGGCAAACTTCTTGTGGTTCAGGTATCTTACCTGATTACAAAGATACTGAAGTTAAGTTCGAGCTTTAATCTGGAGGATGAGATGTGCCTGCTTCTGTTATGAAAACTTAATTTAAAAAACAAGCCATTTTATTCTGTAAGTAGGGCCTGAGCTAGGTCAAACACTTGTTCATACCGTGTAGAAGTATAGTTATTGAACACAGTGGCATGTTGATACAGAAGGAAAGGCTTTCCTGTGTAAAAGGAGAAATATGTTGCATAACATCTTTGGGAAGTACCGTACAATAAGGCTTGTGTGCGCCCCTCCCGTCTCCCCACTCAAAATGCACCCACATTTGCACTGCAAACTGCCGAGCTGGAAGGCTCCATAAAATTTAAGAAGGCTCCTCCATTTAGAATTGTGAGCTTTGCCTTAACCTGATGGATTATTTTATTTGTAATAGCTATGACAGTGTGTAAGAACGTGCTTTCTGTAACTGTGTGTTGAAGTGTTCTCTGCTTTAGAAAAAGCTGTACCTCAGAGTTTCTATAGCTGAAGAGCTGAACCCTAGAAGTACATTTGTCAAGCATCTGTATCTTGGCGGATCCATCAGCAGATTATAGCTGTGAATTCCTGCAAGAAAAGGAAGAGTTTAAGCCCAAATCTAATGGGTAAATGGATGCCAAAAGGTCAACAAAAGCGTTAAAATGGCTGTAGGAAATAAGTAGCGATCTCACAGTGTTCATTGGAGAAGAATTTGAAAAAGGAAAGCGTTTCAGAATATGGCTATAAACAAAATAAAAGAGGGTTTCCAAAGGTAGTGAAAGGTATTAATGTGGGGATAAAGGTTTACATTATACAAAGCTTTTCATGAAAATGTTTTGTAAGTAACAAGACTTTCTAGACACAATATTGTATGTATTTCATTAGTTGTTTTGTATCCTTGTATTGCATAATTAAGCAATGCCGTATCCTTCCTAATACCACTAAGTCTTTTCTCCTTAAAGAAGGTAGGGCTTTTGTCGTAATGTGCAACAGAACTTTCCACTCTTCAGTTTAAATGTATTTAAGGTCAGTTTATATTCATGTTGTTCTTGTCTAAGCAAAAGAACAGTGTTGGCACAACTCATTTCTCCATATACCCTCTCCCCATTTTTTAGATGACAGTCATATGCCTTCTGAGTCTGTTCTGTGTGTATTAAAGCAATTCAAGCTCTTTTAACCATTATAAAGACACTTGATAGTCTGCATGGTTCTACTTGCTTACGCCTATTCTAATTAACAGTTCACCTGGCTTTATTATGGGTGGCTGGAATTATATATGGTCTTCCAATGCTTATCACACTATCACTTTCGTATCTCGAAGTTTTATTGGCTATGCCTGCTCTGTGCATTGTAGGATTATGGATGAATCTTGCCTTCTGAGAATTTGGGAAGCAATGCTATGGGATCTTGTCAGACGTGATTTTTGCAGGGACAGGGAAAGGAGAGGAATGAAAGTAACATTCGTGCAAGTTTTTTTAGGAAGCTGTAGGAAGGTTTTTTTAGGAAGTTTTTTAGGATGAGCTGTATTTAATTTGGATTAGCAAACATTTTGACTTCAGTAGGCATTGTTAAAGAAGCAGTAAAAATACACAAACACAAAATAGAAATCCATGGAATAAATTGTTACAGCTTAGGTTTTGTGCTTGTGTGTGAGAGGAACCAAGGTTGAAATACTGTTTCCTTTGCAATTGGATTTTTTGTTTTTATATATATATATATATATATATTTTTTTTTTTCCCCCTGAGCTGAATCTGCTTTTGGTTTTGGTCTTTTTATTGGTAGGTCAAATCTCAGCATTAGAAGGTATTGGGACTTTTAGCTAAGTACAATAAGGCATTGACAAGGTCTGTTTCACACACATATTTGGGGGTACTACTTGGTCTTTCTAAAGTGGCATGCCTGATTAAGAAATGGCTTCAGTTTTGAGTAAAAGGTAGTGAAAATGAAGAAGACCTCTTAGAGTAGCATGTCTTTCTTGAAGCTTAGGAAGCTAGTGTAGATGGTCTGGAAAATAATTCATTGTCATAAATGGGGGAGTACTGCTCACGCACACAAATCTTTGAGTTTCAGTGGTTCTGTTTCTTAAATAGAAGCAGGAAGAAGAGAATGCTCTTCTTTCCCACTACTTTTCAACCTATGGTTATCTTGAAAATGCAGAAAAATTTGAACTGAAGATCTGATCAAGTGGAAAGAAAGTAGGGTTTTCCTTTTAATTTTCTTTATAAACAGTGGGTCAAGCTGTGCCTGCCTATATTTGCAGGCCTGCTTTAAATATAGACTATGGAAATAGGATATTCTTTCATCCCTGGTGGTGCATTAGTGCCATAGAGCCAACAGACAGAGCAGCTCGGATATGAGAGACTTCTGGGGAAAGAGTAGAGAAGTTTCTGTTGTCTTCCATTACTCATCTTCAAACTTAATGGATATGGCAGCATGCATGTTCTGATAACAGTCAGGAACAAATAAATTGCTTCTCTAACATGTATTTTATTTTAAAGAAGACTTTTTGTACGGTAACATTAGCTTTATTTTGATTAGGATTTGTGAGGGAGTTCATCAGCATAGGCAGTCGCTCAGGTGCGAGCGCTAAACATTTTATTAATTAGAATGTACTAGTATTTTGCATGCATGCTTTCTGGTAGACTTCAGTGGCCCTTGTAATTATTATATGTTTTTTCTAAGTATAATGTACTAGAATTTTATGTAGGAAGGACTGTAATAGATTATTTAGACTGGATAAAATCAAGATTTGGTTCTTCTAGTACCAAATTTAGCACATAATTAAGCCAAGCATAGAAAACAGGCAGAATCTCTACCACTTCCTACATTAGTTTAGGAAATACTCCCATAAGCGTGTACGAACTTACATAGGTAGCTTTCCAACAAAAGACTGGAAAAGTGGCTGTAGCCTTATTAATTTTGGATGACTTGAAGATACTAATTAAGCTGTAGCCCATTTTTAAATATAGATTGATTATGTTTCTAGACCTATGTAAACACCAGTATTGGTAAGATAGCAGGCAGGTAGAGCTTCCCACATATTGTCTTAAAACATTAATAAAAAAATACTTCTGATATATAATGTTGTTTCTTAGTATATTTATCATCCGATTTGAGGAGGCTGAAATTCTAGACAAATACCAAAGATTTCCATTCATATTCTGCTAAAATCTCAAGCTAACAACAGAGCTCTAGCTTTTGTTGCACTGGACTTTCAAAGTGGAGAAATATGGCTATGAGGTCTACATTTTTCCCCAAATGAACTCAATGTGTGGTGGCTTTTACTACACAGAAGTAAAGTTAAAGGCAAAAGTAGATTATTGAATTGGTAAAAAACTTCACCTTTTTTCACTGATAAATGATTCCATAGGTGAAGAGATAAAATGGAAACAAATTCTGCAGTGTCAATTTAAAGCTTTTGAAGCTTTGTCATTGCTTTCCATGACAGATCCTTTCCATGAGCAGTAGAAGATAATAGAAGTGGGTGCTTTGTAACATTTTATTCTCATGTTTCCTGATGTTCATGTTTCTTTGTAAATCTGCTTTTTGCTTCTAATGTAACTTAATTAACTTTGAGGGTTTTTTTTTAATTTGAAATGTTCCTACATTTTGTTTTCATTGGGAGGTAATGTCATTTCTGGCAGCTGGTGAAAGCACTAGATTTATTGAGCATTTAATGATCTTGCTTTCAGGGGGAAACAAATTTCACTTGCTTGGTCTTAACTTCTAACACAGATGATTAACAATACTAAAGCTTTTCACTGTTAATATTTTGCTGCTGCTTAGTAATAGCTAGAATTGACAGTATAGCCCTACATAAACTAGATCTTAAAATGAGTGTACTTGTGCAATATGGGTAAGAATTAGTAAAGAAAAATAACTGTAGTACAAAAGGAAAAATAGATTGTTGAGAAGTGCAAAGACCCTTCTGCATGACCAGTAAAGTTAGGTGAAATCCATACATTTATTTTGATCTAGAATGTGCTGTGTATATTAGATTTAATTATGTATTTGATGTTGTCATTGAATGTGGATGTTGTAATAACTGTGGTACTAAAAAAGCCAGCCAAAATTTGTCTAATTGTAGTTGACATAATAGGAGTGGTTTGAAATACACAGGAAAGTGCCTGAATGGGAGCACTGATGCAATAACAAATAAACAAGTATCTCATGTTAAGTCTTCATGTTTCAGTAAAGTGCCCATCTCGGAGTATGTTTACAGGTCCTGCTCTGAAATTTGAAATGTTAGCTCTTAGCGTAATTAAACTGGAGTTGCCCAGATTATACTGATGGCTCTGTTAATACCATTAAATATGAATTATTTGTTCTATCCCTCTTTGTTTCAAATAGTGCATGTTAATAGTAAAATCTAGACTTGCCTTTGAAGTTTTGATCTGTTCTTCCTATTGCAATTTACCTTTTGTGTCTGGAACAGTTTCATTTTCATTGTCAATGACTTTGCCTGCTGACTCTCATTGCTTTTTTCCCCTCTTTCCTATTACTGCATTTTTCAATAATTTTCCACTGTGTTCTTGTCTTTTTTTTTGTTGTGTTTTTTTTTTTTTTTTTTTTTCCCTTTTCTTCCGTCTCCCCCTGCCACTGACAAGCTGTGGCACTGGCTTAATAAGAAGGTAAATAAACAGAAAATTGTGATTCCAATTAATAGATTCTGTGGTTTTGGGGAGTTCTTTGGCTTTTTGGTGTTTTTGCAGCATGAACACTACTTAACATGCCTTGCTTCTTAGTTTTTTCTCCCAAGTGTCTCATCCAGCTCTTGATATAAGCTACTGAAGGTCATAATTCTACCTGATCTCTTGTCTTGTAAAATGAATGCACATAGTTAAATGTTTTGTACAGCAGAATATTGCATTAGCATTTCAAGCAGCAGTTTGATTTAGTGGCACTTTTATTTAAGGACAGTAGATCCCCACCTGCTCCCCACTTGTATGCATGACAAATCCAGTTCCCTCCTGGACTGGAGAGATGTCCTCTACTTGGAGAAAGCGTCAGTTAACTGAATTTACGTGAGAGTGATGAAGGTGAAGTACAGCTGTAAAGCAGTGAATGTAAGCGATCACAATAGTGCATTGGCTGGCTTCAGTCAGTGCTGTTAATTTTTCACTTTTGAAGTGTCAAACTGTCCTGTATACTTAGTGGTACTCAGTGTAGCAGGAGCAAAATGAAAGTACAGATGGTATCAGAACTGCTGGATCTAAGGACAATCCTAAGGGAAGTGAGGGCAAAGAAAAAAAATGAAAAGAGTTGGTGCAGGTAAAATATTTTTTCTTTTGTGTGGCTTTTAAAAGTGTGATGTGTTTTATAAGATAAGTACTCCTTTGTTCCCATGGTTCACCTGAGTCAACTAGGGTTAACTACTCTATTTTTGAGAACTGACATAGAACCATAGAATGGTTTGGGTTGGAAGGGACCTTAAAGCTCATTTAGTTCCAATCCCCCTGCCATGGGCAGGGACACCTTCCGCTAGACCAGGTTGCTCAAAGCCCCATCCAACCTGTCCTTGAACGCTGACAGGGATGGGGCAGGCACAGCTTCTCTGGACAAACCTGTTCCAGTGCCTCGCGACCCTCACAGTGAGGAATTTTTTTCTAATATCTAAAACTCTCCTCTCTCATCTCAAGAGAAGTTAAAACTGATTCAGTCCATGTTTGGCCTCACACATAATTGAAATCTGGACAACTTGATGCAGTGATGTTTCTCTGGGACTTGGGCAGTGTCAGTGCTTCAAACAAGCACAGAGCTGGGGAGTGATGCCTGTACCATGTACGTTTGCAAGACCTCAGAGTTTTAAAGGTGAAAATACTAGGATGTGATAAAATATATGGAAACCAAGTATTTAAGTGAAAGAGGAAAAAATCAAATACAGTATCTGTAAATCAGTTATGTTTCCAGCATCAACTTTTATCCTCAGCACTTCAGTATTAGTGGGAAAGCTGGCATAGTTGCTGTGGTTTTATAAGCAACAACCCATCCTTGCCATTCAATAGCTAGTACAATAGAAACTATAGATCTGCCTTGGGTGTTGTGGAAAGCACCAAAAATACTGTCATTCTGAACACTGTTGAAGAGGAGCAGAGCAGAGCATGGGGCCATTGGCACCACTTTCTAAAGGGTTCTTGAAAACCAAGAAATGGGGCTGCACAGCTGTTATCTGCTGTTGGTTGCAGGTGGTCAAGAATCATAGAATCATAGAATAGTTAGGGTTGGAAAGGACCTTAAGATCATCTAGTTCCAACCCCCCTGCCATGG
>JANRGW010044598.1:0-67608 GCA_024733675.1 Psilopsiagon aymara
GAATGTTTTTATGAAACTGGCCAGTCCACCGCATCTTTTATTCTTCATATCATTGCATTCATTAAGTGGTTAGAAGCCCTTCTAGCTTTACCTCTGCTTCCTTTGGAGTTTTTTGGGAGGAGACAGCAAAGGGATCTAAAAGAGCTGCATCACCCAAGGTGATCATTGCCAAGAGGTCCACTTTTAAGTGAGGATTTGAGAACTAACAAAACATGAACATTTTATCAAATGACTCACCTAACTGCTACTTTTGCTACTGAGTTTTTTTAAGGTATTAGAGATGGTGACAATACAGAGTGTGAGTATGTATGTATGTTTATAATAAAATGCATATAGACACACATACATATAGTATGTTTACATACAGTAAGATACTCAGGTACTGTAACAAGCAACTAAAATGATCACCACTGACCTGCCTGTACCCTGCCTATAAACAAGTAATACAACTGCAACCACCTTTAAAGAGGGTGCATGAGGTCATTAAAGAGGCACTGCTTATGTTGCCTCCAATATCTGAACAGACCTGAGGTGATCTCAAGCCTTTAATCTAAAGCCACACATTTGCCTCAAAAATCTATTTTTTATTTTTTTTTTAACCCCCAACTTAATAAAAATTCTTTAAACTGAAGCTGGCTGAATCTCAGCCTCTTTGGGATAGATTCAAAACCCAAAGCAGGAGCATTTCCACAAACTTCTTTGACTTTTGAATCAAACCCATATTCTTAGGCTCCAAGAAACTCCAATGCCAACAACATTTGGTTCTGACAGGACAGCTGATCAGCTGCAGATGTTCCTACTGCTGAACTCAGCTGCTGGCCTGTCTGGCATTTGCATCTAACCCAGATTTCCAGACATTCACTATTATCACTCCACTCCGAGACATCTTGCCACCCTTCTCATTGCAAGAAGCTGCCCCCTAACAGTGAGATGAATAACTGTTTCATGCCTTGTTTTAAAGATAAGCATTTAATTCTTAAAAAATAAAAACTACATAACCTAATGAGGCAGCGTAGGGAAACTAGCGCTCACAGTGTGAGGAGTTAAGCAGCATGGGGCAGGGCCATCTCCCACCAGGCACCTCCTACCTACGGCTTGTTCTCTGTCCTGGGTTTGGGTCTACCTGAAGCACTAATAGGACTTCATGTGTAGTAATTGTGCTGGATGTTATTAACTATTAAGCACAAACGGGGAACTACAGAGACAGATGCAAAACTCAAAACTCACTTCCATGCAAAAGTGTCACATCACTAAGGTATAAAAGGGCTTAGAGTATCTTTTCAATTTCTTTCCTAGTACAATGTTTCCAAAGTACTACATTACTCTATTATTTCAATGAACAAAGAGCAGTTTTACCTAGGTTTTTGACAGCATTTTATTACTGAATCACTATTTTTAGTAACTTCTACTTAATTGAAAATCTGGACCAAAACTGTAAGAAAGCCAATTAGGTCTTTGTGACTTAGTTACCATTAAATATTTATGAAAAAATTAAAAGAATTAAAAAAAAAGGTACTATATGGTACTTTATGGTGCTATAAACTTGCTTAGTTCACCTTCTACATTTGACATGCCTATTTTGGACCCCATTTGCAGCTCTTTCATTACATACCAATAGTGTTCTCCTGCGGTCACTCAGGTAACAAACCTGTGAGGTTTCTGTAAGTCCCCACCTTCAAGCAGTAAGTGGGGTACTTAAGAGTATTTCTAAAATCAAGGATGAACCAAAAGCTCATGGTCTAAAACTAAGGAAGTGTTCACAAAAACTGGAATCCAATATAAAGATGACATTGTAATAAGTTTATTCAGAAGTAACTGAAAAATTGTCCTTTGGCAACACCATCTAGATGGTTCTTAACCAAAAGGAAATAATACGGATTTTACTTTGAATAAAATATAAGCTCTTTAACGTTTGCACATAATTTTGGGAACTGCCACATTCACCAGCAGACTTGCAATGTCTTTATAGTCCTGTATTTTATCAGGAATACCACATCAAACCAAGTCCTCTCAGTTATGGGTTTCTTATGGTTCAGCATTAGTCACAAAATAAATCCCAAAGGAAAAAACTCTAATCAAAATAAAGCATAAGGTGATTATTAAACTCTAACCCCAGAGAACTATTGGGAATGCACCACTCTTCCTATGTAAAATTTTTGAAGTGAGCCACCAAATATTTATTTTTTCCTTTTATCTGGCAGCATCATCTAAAGCAACCTAGTTACAACTTGGAATTCACTACCCGACGATGCTACTGAAGGGTAAAGATCTTTGTTTTTAAAACCCAAGGGAAAATACAGCAATGTTATTCCTGCACAGGGTTTTACGGAATAAGTGGAGTTGGAAGGAGAAGACAGAAGTCTGTGTTGGAATAGAAAAATGCAAAGACTGATTTAACTTATTTACAAAGATCAGAACTACAATTTTTCAGTGTCACCTCCATAGTTTCTCAGCATACTGCTGTTCAGTGAAGTAGACCACATTTAAATCTATGGAAAAATACCTTCTATGCTCCCAGATATACAGTGTAGCTAATCTGTTTTGTTTAGAAAAGTGAGTTTTCATTCAAAACTGAAGATAAGAGCAACCATTATCAAATATTCTTTGCTATGGAGAAAGTTTTTAAATCTTCCGATGTAAACGTTCTCTCTCAAGTCACTGTGGTCACACAGTAGGATCTTGAAGAACAGCATCTACGTGCATTGAAAGCGTCTTGAAAAAGACTCTGTAGTTCCATGTGGTTACAACTGAACGTGAACAAACCTAACAGAAATTCCACCTTTGCAGATCCTCTCAAGTTCCGCTCTTCTGGAGAACATCTTGCTGCTTTCTGGAGTTAGCAACTAAAGACTAAGCTGAAAGGTTTCACAACCCGATGGTTTTGCCACTGTGCCTCATGTAGCTCCACAGTATGCTTCTGTTAGTGTCAGGGTTTCTCTCAGCAGTCATCACTCAACTATCAGTGCCACATTTATGTGGGACAGATCTATCATGTGCCTGTTAAAAGTTAAGAGAAATTTAAACCTGGTACTCAAACCGAATCTAGGGGTGGAGAACAAACAAGGAGGTTCTATGAAGTCAATAATAAACAGGTGCTTGGCTGGATTAAGAGAAACATTGAGCAGAGGAGACTGATTTACTCTTTAGAAGGGAGGGAAGGAACTGAAGCAGCAGCAGCATTTAATTATTTACCTGTGGAATTTCTGTTGAAATGCTAAAGCATGCGCTGGCTCCTTAAATTTTGCTATGGCCTTCCGTTGTTGAGGAAGCATCTGTAAACTCTGTGGAGAAAAAAAAGCCAAAACACATTTTTAATATTCTCTTAAAGTTACACTTAAAAACCCCACTCATTTTGCACCAAACTGATGGAAATTCTGCCATATCTCTTTCTTCTTATTGGTGTCCAGGAAATGGAAAGAGACTTCTGGGACGGCAGTCAGGGACACAGCTAAAGGTGTTTCAGCTTCTGCATTAAGCAACTGTACTGACTGGAAACCCCAGATCATCACATGTTAAGCAAAGGCAACAGCTCCTTGATTCTACCCATACAGATGACCCAAACTCTGCAGCCAAATTCACACCAACTAAATAAGAAATATTTCACTTTGCAGAGCAAAAATACACACACAAGCACCTGGAATCATCCACCTGATGTACATGAAAGGATCAGGGCTTTGCACAGGTCAAACAGGGCAGAATCAGGAAAAAGAAGTGGTAGGTCTTGATCTCTAGACTCCATATCCTTACACCGCTTTACCATAACCAAGCAACTAGCTTTTGACAGATGCTAACCACCATGAAACCCTGATGAAATGGCTTAGGTCACCACTTCCAAATCCTCCTAGTAATGGGAAACCATGCCACACACATCTACCCAGGTAAGTCTATCTGATACGTGTTTCTCATACCATGAGAGCAGCATTTCACAATGCTACAACTATCAAAAAACCCTGTATAGTATTGACCACTCCTCAGCAAGGGCTTTGGAGAACTCGTGTCATTGCTCCCTGCTGCATCAAGAAGTCAAGGTGATGCCAAGATAATCTCTGTGAGCAGCCCTGTGTGGCCTTGGTAATGAAAACTTTTTAGACTAAGTAGCATTTGAGTTAGCATTTTAGGTATAACAGCATATTTTTCAAAAAGACAACTCACAAATTTGGGACAATGAAGTTTTACACATCAAGTAGGTACACACTCAACAATCAATGAGAACATGAAACAAGTATTCAGCATCGCAGAATATTCAGGTTAATTTGCACTGTATAGGTTTCTGGAAACGTAGATTTTTCTATGATGAAGAGATTAAGTTAAATCTCTGCAACTTTTTAGTTTCTGGGCTTGTAGGAATGGCATTTAGCTTTAAGAAGAGAAAATATTTGGTAGATGTTTTGTCTTTTTTCAATCTGAAAGCCCTTTACAAGGTTAAGCAAATTTTACCAGCAAGAATACAGTCAGGCTGAAGAAAATGCCAATGAAAGTCCATGGACAAAGCTCAGCTCTCTTGGAGGTTATCTGCTGGAGTAGGTGAAGAAGGTGCTGAAGTCTGTGTTCTCCTACTTCACTGATACCACTTTATCATGATTTACAGAACTGCATCTAATGCACATTCTCTTGACACCGTTTTTCTGGATAGAAAAAACTAAGGATTAAGTAAGTCCTAGCAATAGTTCTTGAAGACCTATTGATACAGTCATTAAGTAAGATTTAGAAACAAGAAAGTTTGAATAGTTGGGGAAAATCTCTGAATTGCTTATATATGCTTTTATAAATAAATAAAAAAAAGAAACTAAAACCAAAAGAGAAGTAAACCTGTTCCTTTCAAAGAACTTGACACTTTCAATATGAGAAAACCTGTCTGAATCACTGAAAGGATGAATATTTCACAGAACAGAGGAGCTCGAAAAGAACACAGGGACATATCCTTTCAGCTGTACCCTGAATGTCCTGCAGTCACCTGCTTCTCTCCTCATTCCTGAACCATCTCCAGCTCTCTTGCTGATAATCAATCTTCACAACAACAGGTCTCACTCAACCACAGGGAATTCTCTCAACACTTTATGGTCTAGACACATGTCGTGATCACGTGAAGAAGAGAAGCTACATTTAGTGACTTCTTCCATAAAACCTGAGTTATTATTGCATTAAAGTTCTTGAGATGTATAAAGGAAAATTTTGCAGTTTATGTACCCATAATGAAAAATCAATAAAAGTAATTAGCATATAAAATTGACTAAAGGAAGACATTCTGGTATAGTACAGACTTACTAATGAAATTAGGCAAAGTATCTAAATATTATTAGAAACAGCTTAATTACACTTTCATACAAATTAATAAAGTTTATTGAAGGATTAGCTTGGGTATTATGTCACAGCCTGTTCTTATGTTGCTTTATTGCCTTATTTTTCAAAGAAAAAAACCAAAAGAATTAAAACACTAAACACATTATAATTTTAATGCCCAGCTGCTTTGGCAAAAAGACATCAATTCTTTGGTAAGTCCATTGAAAAGCATCTGTATCGGATTTAATTTCACTTGTCAATACAGAGAACTGTGAAATAAAAAGCTAACCCATCTCATCCTTTGCTGAACTGCCCAAACACCTCCCTTTAGACAACCCTGGAGTAAAGCAATAACTTTTAGCATCAGGGTCTTCTCAACTACTGAAGTTACACATGCCTATGCTGTAACCAGAAAGAAAATTAAGGACTGCAAAAAGAAAGGATAAACTAATGGTACATAAACAATACTTCTTTAGTTGGAAACTGTCTGAAAAAAGTTAATTCAAATGGTTTTAAACCAAATTCTCAGCCTCTACAGTATTTAAACTATGGTAATGAAAATGGCACACAATCACTTCATGTTTGTTTAGGTATATTAGCTATATAGACCTTATTTAGGTAGAAAAAAAAGAAGTTTGGGCTGTAACACAAAAAAAGAATCACTAAGTTCATTTGATGATATGACCACCACAGCCTGAAACACCAACATAAATACCTTTGCTGACAAAGATTTTTAATATCTCAACATAAACTGTGATCTACATCATGTTTTCAAACAAATCCACATCTATCATGAGCTGCAAGTATAAACTTTGTTTATCCAAACTAACAAAGACCTCTTGAAAACATATGCTCTGATTTTGGGATAATTTTTGCTTACTTGCATTACTATTTAAATCCAAGTTTTGTACTTAGCAACACTGATACAGAACAAGCAGGTAAGATTTTGTCAGAGTGAGTAGGTCCTGAGCTGCTGTCATCCCACCCAGAGCAGATGGGTTATCAGCTGGGCATACAAACCAGTGTTCCGCTTCAGTGGAAACCTGATGTAAAGTAACTGCATACTCATCCTAGCAGATTCTTTCCATCTCCTTGAATTCAGGATGACATGCAGTTAGATGATGGTAACAGTCTGAAGAAAACTTTTTTTTTGTGTAACCTGTGGATTTTTATTAGCTCAAAATGTTGTTCAAGGCATTATCTTAAACACTTCATTCACCACCTTCTGCTTTTGTTGATTCCAAATACATGTTGGGAAAGTACATACAAAATTAATTTTGTGTATCTTAATCATGCTACCTTCCTTTGTTCAATGAAGTTGTCCGCCTTTTCTTAACAATTTGTCAGCCTATTTTTTTCAGTGATAAGATGCAGTATTTGTAGCATCCATAACGTTCTCTGATGGTCTGAGGGCTTACACATTAACTACAAGGATCTTGAAATAACCTCCTAGAAAGCTGTTATTTTTAATCGTGCTCTTTCATCAGACTATCAACTGTATTAGCCAGCTTACTTGTAAAGAAGCCCTAATAAGTTTCCAAAATTATCGGTACTACTATTTAATGTGCTTCACTAAAGTAAAAACCCATACATGTGTGTTAATCTTTCATTTTCAAAATAAAACCTGAAGTACTCTATTAGCTATCATAGAGCTTCTACAAAAATAGATGCTCACCTATAATGTTTTTATTATTTTTGTTTCCCCACAATGTATCTTAACTTCTATTTCCAACACTACTGTACATCAGGAGAGGTTTAAACTTTTGTCATTTCTTTTCATACTGCCCAACTACTTCTGAAGATGATGCTATAACAAATTAAACAATGTTTTACTGAACAAAAGCTCTTCTTGCCTGGAGCATCTCCTCCCCTCTTTCTGCACTGACCTGGGTGTCTGCAGAGATGCTCCTCTCACATTTTCTCACTCTTCTCTCTGGCTGCAATTGCTCCTGCACACTAACCTTTCCTCCTTCTTAACTATGTTATCCCAGAGGTGCTACCACTGTCACTGATGCCCTGGCCAGCAGAAGGTCTGTCATGGAGCTGCCTGGCAGTGGCTCCATCAGACATGGGGGAAACTTCTAGCAGCTTTTCAGAAACACCCTCACTGCCAAAACCTTGCCATGCAAACCCAATACACATTCTGAGAAAGTACTTCAGTACATCGGTTTTAGACCTAATGCAATACCACAAAGAAGCTAAGAACGTCAGACTGGTCTTCATATAGTACTAATGACAGCTGTTCTCTCATTTTCAAAGAGCACATAGTACTAAAGTAATCCTTAGTCTTATGATCCCCACCATAAAAACATGATCTTCCCCAAAGTATCATGGCTCATTAGGAATTTGATCTGAATTTAGCATTATTCTGTAACCCACTGATTTTGAAAAGCCAGTCAGAGGAGGCAGGAAACAGCCAGCCAAGCAGCACAGCCTCGGGAGACAGGCTGGTTTTATTGAGCAATACTTGACCTCCCATTTCATGGGAGGACACTCATTTTTCATCCACAGGAGCTTTCCCTGTTGCCACACCGCACTGCACTAGAATCACCTTTTATCATGAATTCCTAAGCTGAAACATCACAATCCTCCCAAACGTCACTGCTCCGAGAAAACAACTTCATTCACATTTCTCTTTAAGTTGACCTAGTAAGATGTTCACCAGAGGATGAAAACCCCTTCCTGGATCCACTCAGGTGTAAAGGATTGACAATACGTACAATAACTTCCAAGGGATTTCAAACAACTGGTTACATTACAGATTTGGGTGTACAGATCTACCATACAGAATTTCATGGGACCAACCTGAGATCAGAGGTATTCTTGGCATGTTCCCATTTGACTCTGTTTTCCAGAAATTGCATTCTGACATATTCCCAGCATCAAAAATAAAAAGCTGGTTTAGACTAAGAAGGGGTATTATATATGAAAAAGGATTTAGACAGCATAGAGCTTATGCTGATTTGATTATCTCCCTTTTCTGCTTCCCTAGGCACTGCCATGGGAAGATGAATACCATATATTGAGCAGATAATGGCACAAAACCAGTATTTCAGGATCACTCATGTTTTTTGATTGAGAGTTTGCCCACAAATTCTTCTAAAACAAGCTATTTAATTCAGCAGCTTAAAAAAAAATTAAACAGGGGCTCTGGCTTTTTCTGCAATTGAACCAGTGACTGAAGCATGAATATCATAAAAGGACTATTCCCTCCGCAGACATTTCTTCAGAGTATGCAGACCTACACTGCTCTTCAATTTCTCCTTTACACAAGCTCTGTAATTAAATCTACACATTTACAATATTATATGATTCTATGATATCAGTGAAAATAATACTGAAAGCCTGTATCATAGTAGCAGCACAATAATCTCTAGTTAAGCTTTGCTGCAAAACAAAGAGCCTCGAGACAAGCAGCAGGATATCCATGAGTAGAAAGCAAGAGATCGCTAGCAGAGAATAAACATCTTTGACACCAAAACTCTCAGAGGTTACTCAGAGAAGTTAAAAGGGAGATAACAGAGCACTGGGAGATGGAAACCAAGCAGGCAGGAGTGAGACTGGAGCAAGCACCCATTTCAATTATAGGAGACAAATGAGAATTAAAAGTTTCCTCATTTACTCAATTTCTTTCACTGAAGTAAATGGACTACCTAATAGTCTGCAAATTCAGTTCACCAGTGAGTTTGGGACTAGCAGAGGCAGTCCGTAAGAAATTGCTAAAAAGGGCCTGTGCAGAAAGTGTAAACTTTCCTAACCAACATAATGTGCAGCGTGTGACCCAACCTGCTCTGCAACAAGTCGAACAGCAGCACGGCAGGCACCTTCTAAAAGGAAAGATCAGATTCTATTTAATTCTTCCCTCCCATCAATAAATGCTGACACATTTTTATTACCCTCGCAGTCTCCCGAAACCTGAAGCATCCTTCCTGGGAGCAACACTTCCAAGTTATTTCCAACAAGCATAGAGGCTGGGACAGAATGTATTAATTTTATCCTCAGTTGTTGCAACTGACCTTTTCCACCTTTTGTCCCTCCCTCCTGCTTTGCTGCCACCTTTGACTTCCTACTTAAAAAGTGCTCAGCTTTTCATCTGCATATGCAAGATGAGGTGAGAAGAATCATCTCTCATTGAGATGGGCATCAGTAGGTTGAGAATTTGAGCCCTCCAGAGCAGGGATGAGCTAGACAGGCTTAGCATGGAGCTGCTCTTCTCTTCCTACAGTCCCAAGGATGAAGCAGAACTACCAACATCTTCTGTAACAGCTGAAAATATTTTTACAGAAGACTACACATAGTTTTGGGAAGACTACACAGGTCACCAGCCAGCTCTGTGAACCTTGTGTGCTGCATCCCGGAGAGAACCACTCCACTGATCTGCAAAATGTCCTCGGCATACTCATCCACGTGCGCGTGTCATCCCCACTGCTAAGTCTAGAACTAAATTCAGCAATTTTGAAGAGCATTGGGTGGCATGGTTTAGTGCGAGGTGTCCCTGCCCAAGGCAGGGGGATTGGAACTTCATGATCTTGAGGTCTTTTCCAACCCTAACTATTCTATGATTCTGTGATTCAATGAATACAGTGACAGGACAAATAGCTGCCTTTACCCTAACTGAGCACTAGGTAGCGCTGTCTCCCTAAGGAAGCAGAGAGAAACGCACCGACATGGGAACTGTTTTTCCTTCCCAAGATTAAAAAAGAAATAACGACGTTAACAGAGTCAAACTCATATTTGTAAAACTCCTCAAAATACACCTGCAGTCGCAACATCCTCGTCACCTCTCACACACAGCAGTGGGTTGGGGTTTTTTTCAACATCAGAATTTGTAATCTTGAATCTCCACAAAGCAATACTGACATTTCTGTGCTGATGTTGTATGCTTGCAACCATTTCACCTAAGAATATATAATTAAAGATGATGAGGGAAGACATCCACAGAATGATCAGTCAGTACTCAAATTATCTGGAGGTCTAGTAAGTGATCCCCTCTGTCACCATCCTGAAAAAAAAATGTGAAGGTGGTAATAACAAGCTGAACACAAGCCTCCAGAGACAGCATAAACATTAAACCCAGATTCAAGAGCTCCAGAAGAATGCACTGTGTTTTTCCTGACCTTTGCAACTTATTAGTAGTCTAGTTCAGCAAGCGTTTCTGAATGGATGTGTACCGAATGCTACTGCTTTAGCATGACCCCAGGAGGCTTCATTTTGGTGATGTGCTCAGAAATCTTCTGTACTTTCCAACACTTTGGAATACATAATTTCATTTATAGCATGTAATTACTTTAGATTGAGCACTCTGATTTTACTGAAGGTACATTATTTGTACCTGAAAGCTTATCCTCTCCAGAAAGAGTCTGACAGCAAACTGTATGTTGAAAGGAAGCACTTTTCCTGCTAATTTGATCATGTTTGAGTTGTAAAATGCAGCTATGACTAAGGGGCTGCTCCTGGAGCCCCGAAGGTTTTTTTTTCTCTTCAGTATCTCAAGAATCTTAATGGTATTTTATTCTCCTACGTTAACAACAGAGCAGCTTTAATGAAGCAAGGATGAGAACTTAAGAGTCTTCAGTGATTAGACAATAGAGGGTATTTCAAAGCTCATACACAGGAAAAGATAATTTACTTAATTTCTAGAGTAAGGAGGGGAAAAAATACTGAATTCCCAACTACAACTGTAAAAGCCGCTTTCATCTTCTGTTACGCACACCCAGCTATTCCCAAACCCTGGCTCTCAGAACCACCACCTCAATGACGGCAAAGCTAGGAGTGTTGAACATTATGAACAGAAAAGTTTCTAACTTCCCTTCTTGAGGTTTGTGCAAGATGCCTGTACCTTGATAATGATACAGATACGAAAAAGCTCAAATAAAAATCCAACCTTTTTGTACCCAGAAAAACAAAGTAATCTCATCCTCCCCTATTCACTGCATTGATAATGGAGTGACTTTTTCCATAAATATGTTAAAACTTTCTGTTATAGAATCATAGACTGGTTTGGGTTGGACGGGATCTTGAAGATCATCCAGTTCCAATCCCTCAGTCATGGGCAGGGACGCTTCCACTAGACCAGGCTGCTCAAAGACCTGTGCAACCTGGCCCTGAACATTGCCAGGGATAGGACAGCCACAGCTTCTCTGGGCAACCTGTGCCAGGGCCTCAGCACCCTCATAAGTAAAGAATTTTTTCCTAATATCTAATCTTAAATCTACCCCCTTTCAGTTTAAAGTCATTTCCCCTTATCCTGTCACTACATGCCCTTGTAAAAAGTCCTCTTTATGAGAAAACACATGCAGGATTAAGCACACTGCAACAAAATCAGGAGTCAAACTGTATTTGAAAATAGGAGCTGGGGTGGGATCAATGGCTCTGCAGCAGAAATTGATACATGAGGCAGTACTTAAGATTTCTGAGCTGTGCTTGCACGTCACTTTGAAGCGAGATGCTTGCTTACTGTTAAAGATGCATGTCCTACCAGGTTGGATCAGATGATCCTTGAGGTACCTTCCAACCTGGTATCCTATGATTCCTACGGTTTGGGAACCTTTGTCTTTAACCAGGAATCTGAGTGCTAGATAATACGCATGCGTCATTTCAAAACAGTATCAAGGCAGGAAAATAACTCCTTAAATTTTGATTCAGATTTGAAGTTTCTTTTAGGATTGCAGAAAATAAGCATGAGTTTGACACACACACACATTTCCCCCCCCCCCCCCAAGATAAATAAAATTTAAGAAACTGCTATCCCAGTGTTCAGTTCATTAAGGAAAAATTTGCTGAATATAGTCAACAGCTAAAGATAAAACACTCTACATCTTAAAGATGGAGTCAACTACAACTGATTCACCTTTCTCCCCTCTTACTATCTCTTGAGCTCCATATGAACAAGCTAAAAACCTGAGCACCTTGCGTCATTTCCGAAAGAGAAGCTAGAATTTCCGACCCTGCTATTTTCCCCACAATAGCCATCTCCCTGAACTCCGTCTATTTTGAGTTCAGCACGCTGCTCATTTTAGAAGACCAGAGATCTGCACTACCAGGGAGCTTTTTGCTCTGGTCATGGCCATGACCTGTACTTGACTCTCACATGAAATCCCTACAGCCCACACAGCAGGAAGCCCTTCCTTTCACTACTCTGCTCTCTTTAGGGGCTCGTCTGCACTGCTTACTGCAAGTCACTTACATGAAACCCATTTTAAAGAATGAGGAAATAACCAAGTAGAGAGTATCTCTACACTACCAGAGCCTTCTGGCCATTTACAAGGGATTTAGTGCAGCACTGAGCATAAACACCAGTAAAAACATTAATTAATGGCCACAAGAGAATCCACTCATGCAATCCAGAATATTGACCTCTTTGAAAAATCTAGTACCATCTGTTATAAAGTGATTGCTGTGAACAGGGACAAGACAGATTTTCAAATATTTCATTTTCAGTTCTTGTCCTACAAGGCATCTAAAACTGCTGCTACCTCTTCCTCATTTGGTTTGGTAACATTTCCGTGGTACCACTTCTCATAGTACCAGAAAAAAACCCCAAAACCAAACCCAAAAGAAACCCCACAACCCACCAAAAAGCTAAATACTGCTCATGGCAATACCAGTCTTTGACTCTTCCTACAAAAGGATCACTTCTCCCCTGTATATCTATCTCGTTATCCACATCTGTGAAACATCATTCAGTCTCAAACTAGCCAGGAAATTCCTACCCTTCTACAAGTCAGACTTGAAATTCAAGTGCAGAATTAGAAAAAAGGCCTTCTGCACTGCTCGCTAAATTCAAACATCTCTTTTGAAGTACTACTTCGAGATCTCTGATGAGGTGAAAATGATGATTTAGAAACCCTCATTTCCTAAGGTACAGCTGATGCTGCTGCAAGAATACAAGTTTCTGTAGGGCACACGGATGTACCAAATCCCACTACACAATGAGTTACCTTTTTTTTATCTCTAAGTACATCCTTCTAAATTGATCTGTGACATTGATTCAACAGACCAGAGTTTAGAGTCTGCTACGAAACAGCAAGTACTGAATAAATTTTTTAGCACATTCTCAGTAACTTCTCTCAACTGTGAGTATCTCCTAGCAGGGTTTCTATTAATCTCCTCCTCAAATTCTCATGCAAGATTTAGCAAGTAAACACTGAATAAATGTGCTTTGGAACTGTATGAATAATTTCCTAGAGTACTACAGAACATGAAGGCACAAAGTATGTTGTGAGAGTGTTTTTGCTTTCACAAACAAATTAAACCTCTCTGAATTGACGACATAAATAATTCAGCATTATTCCATTTACTAAATTGGGAAGAAGTGAGGCAGAGTGTACGTCTTTAAGAGAGCTGTGTGTTTTGCAACAGAGAGATGATCCTACTAACAGAGAAGTCTCCCAGAATACCAACTCATGCATTGCATTTGTCTGAAAACGTTGATCCTGTCAAAAGGAGCACTCCAAACTGAAAAAAAAAAAATCAAGGAAAAATTCTCCTCATCTGTATGTTTCATTATTTATTGACTGGCATTTTCAAAAGCACTAACAGTAAGTTAGACAGGGCCTCCAAAGCCCTTCAGCTCTTTGAAAACCTCCTGTTTTCCTAAAGTCAGTTTAACTGATACATGATTTCAAGGAGGCAGTTTACAAACAGAAGCTTCACAGGAGATACATCAGTGTGTGTGTCTGTGTCATTGCCTTGCTCAAAGGTCCCTCCTAAAAAGAATCCTCTATAAAAATGAAGGATAAATAAAATCCTTCAAAGGAGACTGCGTTCTCATCTGAAAAATTCAATGGTGCTAACATGATACAAAACCTCCACTGGGTAGTGGTTATTAAGTGCTCTTACCCCAGGACTGCAATGACAGAAAAAGGTGAATGTCAAAAAAAGATGGTAGGTGCAAGTCAACAATAAAAGCAAGGACAGCAACCAAAACTGCATTTGCTTTGATATGATCATTTGGCTTTAACAACCTCACAGAACAGACAGGCTTCTATTGTCTAAGAAAATATGGGAGACAGCACAGGAACTCCAAAATGAAGGAGACTTTAGCAGCAGGAATGTGATGGTTAGCAAAATCCTACCGTACCTCCTGTGCTGCAGTACCATCATGTGCTTGTCTTTCCTACCAGGTGTAGCATGTGAGGATGGGGGTGCCTTCAAACATAAATTACCAATAAACACACATTGTATTTAGTGTCAGGGAATTAATTGAGCTTTCTGGAATGAAAGCCTTTTGGCACAGAAATGATAAACCGAAGTTGACCTACCTGAATGGGTCCCACTGACATCAGCAGGTTTTTCAGTTGGACATCAGTAGTTGATGAAGAAAGCCCTTCAACTGACACAATACAGGGCTGAGGTTTGCACTCCACCACTCGCAGGTTCTGTTTATTTGGCATCAAGCGTCCTCGGCCCATCTGGCCTGCTACTCCTCTGCCTCTGCCGTGCATAATGACCTGCCAACAACAAAAGTTACAGTATTTTGATTTACTTACCTAGAGCTTCTGCTCACGGCATTTGACAGGTGATACAGAATTTGGCTATTTACTTAAAGACTTGATTAACAAACAGGATGATGTAAAACAGCTTGTTGCTGTTCGCTGATTTGAAAGGCCACTTATTAAAATATTCACCCACTGCTTATACAAACCTCTTTTAGAAGGACAGCAAGTTGTATATTGAGTTACATATATATTGCATTGAGGCTAAAAGCCTTAGCTTTATCACAGATCAACAAAGCAGTGGAGTTTCTCACATAAAAATACGTAATTTATTTTTCAACACTGATCACTCTAGCAGGATGTGTCCAGCTCCTGTATTTTAAGTCTGGACAAAAACCCCTTGAATCACCTCTCTCCTTCTCTTCTCAACCTACAGGTAAATCCACAAGACCAGCAAACTGCTTCAAACGCGTCCAGTTGCTACCAACTCTTGGTATGTTATCAGGATGGACTACATGCATACGCTAAATAATTTTAAAATAACTTTTCTAAGCTCCTTTCCCCCAAATCCTATAGGATCTGGTACAACCATATGCCCTGGAGCTGTATATGTATGGATTTAACTCTTGTGAAGGAAAGACTGAACAGTTGGAGAGAGGTTAAGTAACAATGAAACAGAGTAACAAACATTGAACAGAGTTAACACTTAACACTGAGTTAACACTCAAGGTGGTTTCGCCATTCCTACTTGGAAAGCCTATGGAGGCTAACAACTTTCCACACCCCTCCACATCAGCAAGGGAACTTAATCCTTACAAGAAGCAGGAAGATTATGGCCAACAGTTCAAAACCAAGAAATTAACTTTAAAGCTATCTTCAAGGAGCATGCCAGTTTGCAAATAAAAAGGCAGCACAGGCCACTGCCACCCCAACCCTTGCCCTGCCTCCTCCCAGTGCATGACCAGTGCAAAAACCAAGTGACAACATTACCAACTGTTTTGAGTGATATAAACTTTCAGGATCGACCAAAGGGCATCCTGAAACAGTCGCTGTGCACTCCTACGTATGCTGGAAACAGATGGAATAAAAGCTTAAGCACAACTTCAGAAAAACTCTTGGCTTTAAAGACAGAAAACACATTGGATACTATCTCCTACAGCACCTATCTTTGGATGCACGCATTTTCCCCAGGGAGTACTGTGCTGGCCAGGAAGTCAGCAGATGAAACAACCTGCAGGCAGCACCAGTCTGCACTGTGTACAAACAGGTCTCTCTAGATTAAAAACCTGATGTACAATTATGCTTCAACTGGGTCATGCAGCCCTGCGCTAGCAATTGACAAACAGGATGCTAGTTGTTAACAGAGCAACACAGCTAGACAGTAAAATCCCTAGCAGTGATATGGATCTAAAAATCACCTTTTTAGGCTGATGGATTCCCTGGATGTTTTTGACCCCTTGAGGAGCTGGTGAATGGATCTGTGCCTGCTGCTGCTCTTGGTGGTGCTGCTGCTGTTGCATTCCTTTTGTCAATGTGACCTTCCGCACTGGCTGCTGTTTCGGCTCCGGGGGTTGTTGAGGCCGCTGGGGCTGGCCCTCTGGGTGAAAAAAGCCAGCATCATCTCCCCCCTGCTGAAATCAACACAACAACAGGCGGCTCAATGTCCAGGCACTGCAAACCCTCACCCTGAGCAGCCTACTGCTCCATCCAGCTCGCTCAGTGCAGAGAGAACACCTAGCGGTTTGCCTGCTAAAGTGAACCAGTGGCCATGGCAGGCACGGGAAGTATGTTCCAGCCAAAAATAAATCCGGGGTATCTGGAGAACAGTTTACTTTGTTCAGGCTCTATTATCATTACAATGGTAAATAATGTCTTTTCATACACAAAGTAGCAAGGTGTTCTCTTTCCAAATAATTTTTCCTTCTAGGGTTACATGTAAACTATGAGTGTGTATTATTTTTTCATTACTAATATTTATTACTATTATTTTTTAGACATACACATTGCAGAAGGAGCAAAGAACTGTGAAGGCTGGAAGAACCATGCAAATACTCTGCTCATATTTAAAACTTCAACTTCTCTTTACTTTCCGGTATCTATTTTGAAGCACATACTTTTTCTGCCAGCTTCTATACAAGCAGCCTTTTAAGCAGCCTCCTTCCTTAAACACTGTCTGCATTGGAAGAGTTCTTCCCTAACGTTCTTTGTTTTTTCTTTTGTTTCCTGAAGCTCTTATTATGGGTATTTATAATCACAAACACAACAAAGCACCACCTCAGTGCCTCGCATACAATGTAGCTCTTCCCACAGCACCCCTCAGTGCAATCAAGTGGAGTAAAAGTGTAAGCTGAAAGCACTAGGAGAGAAATGAGTCCCCTCCACTACCTCTACCCAAAAAGTTCACTTTTTATTACAGATCGATGATTCTTGAATCTGCATCCTGCTGTCCAGATAAGATAAATCCCTGAAAAACACCACATGAAGAAAGAGACAGCACAGCCTGAAAAAAGATAGGTATTTTTGCATCTATAAAGCACATCATATTATTGCATGGTTTTAAGAGCAGTATCTATACCTTGACTGGACTCCAACTTTAGAACTCAAATACTGGCAAAGCCTGTATTTGCCAAGGGAAGGCCTCATTTAAGCCCCTAACCTCAAGAAACCCTGCAAAAGCTCTCAAAGAGAAGACATGCCTAAACAGAGGGGGAGGGGGGAAGGAGGAATTATGAAAGCATCTTTATTTACACAGGATTCTTTTCCCCCTTTCCTTAAGTAGTCACAACTCAAAACTCCTTTTGCATCTGCAACATGTCTCATGAACCAGAGGGTTTCATGCTAACTGGCAGTTTCTTGTGGACAAGAAGACAAAACACAAGGCTACAGAAGAAATAAATCCATGGTCTAAGAGCAAGATTACCTTGATTGAGAATAAAAATCATTACACCTCTGCTACTGGGATTAAACAAAAGCAAAAGAAACACTGAGGATTGGTTACTAAGTCTCTTCACTATCATTTGAAGATAAATAGTCCAGTACAGGTGACATGTATGTTTGCAAGTTCACTAGTTCACAATTCACACCCTTAAATCAAGTCCTCAGTATTATCATGTAAGTACAGGTAACAACTTCTCAAGAACTTAACTAGTTAAATCCCAGACAAATAAGCTTCACTGCCCCCTTGCACTGCCTACACCCCAAAAGCACAATCTGTCACAGGAAAAATCTTGAAGCTCTTCCCACATAAGGGCTTTCGATCACACCGTCCAAAGTGAGAGGGCATCCAGTTTTTCCACTTCCAATCACATACAGGGGTTTTTTCCCTACTAAACTGAATGGATCCTTAGCTTTCCAGAAAATGTGGTATATAGAGCTCTGAGAGAAGAAACTAGGGAGAAATTATAAAGCTTTCCCTTCAGAGACTCTTTTCAATTACTGCTCAAAAATATAAGAGCAACAGCTCTCCTCCTCTCCTGCAAAACCCAAACGTACACATGCAAACAAAGCCTTACCAGGAAACCAGCATTAAATCCTCCTCAGTTTAGTATTAGTTACAATATCAGCATCACCATAAGCCCTATGCCCTGATGAAATAATTTCTTTTATTCAACCCTGTAGCAGCTGGAAGATAATGAAACTAACAGGAACAACAAAAATTCTAGGAGGAATTTAAATGCAATAATTGGGAGCTTAATATCTATCTCTGCTAACTGCCCGCTGTGAAAAACAACAACAAATACTTGCAAGCGTTTCTTTCCAAAGCAAAAAGCAATCCCAGTACATAGGGAGAGCATGTGAAAGTGAAGCCCTCAAGTACAAAACACATCCAACATGCTCATTACAGAAACTTCAAAAGCAAACAAGCATTTCCCGTAAAAGGCTAGGATGGCCAACAACCACACAGTATTTAACTACCAAGCCAAATTAGCACCAAATAAAACTGCGTGCACTAAACACACAGAGTTGAAGACATAACACACAATGTTGGGGCACACTGGTGAAAAATTTGACAGGGTTTGCTCCCCGCTGGGGTCTCAAATGCCACTTTTTGGGCTTCACTGCGAGCATGATGTCGAAAGTTAGAAAAATCTCCACACTTTCTGATGAACTAACACATCTCAGAAATAAAACCCATGCAAACCAGTAAATAAAGTCCACAGGGTAAGAAAAGGGCGCTGAGCAAGGTCTGCTTGTTCCTGCAACAAGGAGGAATAAAGGGCAACTGGATTAAACCCTTTCTTTACACTACTGCTCTGAACATCCACCGCTTTTTGGGACGACCTGAAGAGGGGAAGCACAGATGAACCTGCAAGCACCACTTCCCAAGAGAGGTCAAGGAGTGAGAGACTTGGTGCTCAAGGACTAACAGCACTCCCCACAAGTCAGCAGTACATTGCTTCCTGCTACAGACAGCCCCAGCTTCAGCTGAAGACAAATTCTGGCAGTTGTCTTAAGAAAATGAAAACCAAATGTGACTCCTAGGTCACTATGTGCCTAAAGAGCACGGCTTCAAATTATGAACTTTAGAACCTATCCCTTTTTCACTGGCTAAAGATATGACAGTGCAAGGACAAGCATTGTCTGAGCCAAAATGAACTTAAGTAGTAGTATATACTGGTGAATTGGACTCACCACGAATCTCATCTCTAAATTTCTATGCAAGACAATTAGTGGCTTCTTCAGGCACATAAATGGAGAAGAACTATGTCAAGCAAATGTCTACAAAGAGTTTTTAATGTCTGGACTTCAAAGATACAAAACCTCAGAACATTACATACAGGATATACGTTCACAGGAGATCATTAACATTTTGGAGAAAAGACGTGTGACTAAAGATGACCATAAAGATGACCATATGTAACACTGACTCCTGATTTTCACTCATGAGGTATGCAATAAGCTGGAACCCATAAGGTAAATCAAAACCTGCAGCATAGCTACAGGCAAGTAAACTGAAGCTGTACTGCAGAAGCTACCCAATATGATGACTAAATCATAGAAGCCAAATTGCTAGCACCTCTTCTACTTAAAATGTCTCAGTTCTAGATAATCTGAAATCACTTTCTGCTTTTCCTAAAGGCAATTTCAATACTGCTCATTTTTCATTAGCTTACATCACTGCCCTCCCCAAATGTAAACATGTAGCAACAGAAGAAGGTATTAAAATTTTGAGTCTTCTCATGCCAAAAAACATTTTAACTCTATTTTTTCTATAGCATTTTGACATGTACAGGACAACACTAAACTTTTCAGAGATGCCTCTATTCATTATCATGGCCTGCCTCATACAATTTGATGCACAAAGTGCTAAAACCAGGTAGAATGCTGCTCAGTCCACCACAGAGACCTGAGATTGATTGAAACAAGCTCTGACTTCGTACTGCAAATTTCCTCTAAAGTCCTCTGCAGAAAAGTGAATTCCCAGTCTTTGTCTGCAAGCCAATAAAGGAAGAATATTCTTCTGTTATTGTCTACTGCTTAACTTCTGTATTACATATCATTCTGACCTTCCAAGTTCTGAATTTCCAGGTTTTACAGAAGCTCTGCTTGCCCAATCTACAGCCACGAGAAAGCTCTCTTGAATGAAACTTTATCTGGAATAACGAAAATGCATTCTTTAAAGTTGCATGAGTTCTGTTCAGGGGAAAGTATAAAAACTATCTTTCAAATTTCAAGCACTGCAAGATTATTTGTAGTGCCAAAAAAACCCAAGTTAATTTCAAATACTCTGCATAATTAAGCAATAAAGATAAAGGCAAAAGGGTTTATCTACATGGTGAATGGTTTTCAAAAGTTCTGTGGAACAGTCTGTGCAGTTTGATCCAAAACTGGATCAACAAAATAGCCATGTATTTTAGAATCAATTCCCTCTCACTATACACATAGCCAGTGTTGTGGTTTAAGAAGCATAGACCATTCTGTCAAATACGAGATCACAAATTCTAAAAGCAGAATTTTATGAGGGACTGCTTGAATTTAGCAAGCTGAAGCTCTCTACTCTATCATAATCATTATGACAGTTTTACAATGAAGATGAAGTTTATTTGCCACCAACATTAGCAGGACAAATTTATTTATAACAAATGCTTTAAAATGTACTGATAAAAATGCCTATTGATACTGTCAGAGCCGCTTGCAATTTGACAGATCAAATCTTATTTTCATTCTTAAACCCCACGAAGAAATGGTATCACCAACTTGCATTCTGTAGTGAGCAGATTGATTAATCCTCTTCTATAGAAATCTCAACTCTTGATTACACCTATCAGACGTTAAGCAGCATTATTCTAGAGTGACAACACTTGACAAATTCCCAAACCATTTCTCTCAGCCTTTGTGGCCCTGCTAGCTTGTATTAACCCTGATGAAAAATTAATTTTCCTTATCTTCTGCTAAACCCCAAAATCCAAATCCGCCAAACTGGCAACTCTTTCTGTAAAGGTATTATGAAAACCTCTAAAAGATTAATTGCATGTCTTCAGGTGACATTAAATTAATTTCTGTACTCATGACAGACATTTGATACTCCGTACTGAGAGGACAGATAACATTGTCAGGATACACAGAAGGACAGTGGTGCCGTGTCCCAGGGCAGCCTCTTATGAATTCTCCTTTCGATAAGGCCATACTTCACTGTCATCGGCACTGTTAGTGATCTTGCAGCCCATAGACCTCACTGCACAGGTTTCTATTAACTACGACAATGCTGTGTCTATCCATGTAATCTTTATAAAGCTAATTCAAAATCACCCAATAGGAAAGGGATGTGCATGCTGGATAAAGCACTTAAAGGAAATAAACTCTGGCTGATTTGTGTAAAAATAACAGAAGCAAAATGTTTTCATCTTTTCTTCTATGCACTGTAACTCAAATTCTCTGTAGCATGATGATGGCTTAAATCTTGCAGGGAAATCTCAATCCAAAAATATCTTGTAATTGATTTCCTTTAAAAAAGCAGAAATCCCTCATCTGTTAATAGTTTAAGTCAGTATTTCTAGAAATTAGTACCTCTACAGTATCACAGTACTGAAGAGGGGAAAAAAACCATACTATAGCTTATTAAATTCATCTTCGCTTCAAGGCCAAGAGAAACTATTATTCATCAGCTACATAGGTTGTCATATGTAAGCTTGTATTTACTGATACTGAGACTGACTACAGTAAAACTACAGAAGCCTACACAGACAACAGTGTTCCTCATGTAACAAAGAGAGGGAAAAAAACCCCCAACACTTAAAGCAAGGACTACCACCTAACATATATGAATATTTTTCTCATTACAATTATTAACAAGTATTAAAGCAAACCCCTAATAATATGCTATTTCTCTTCGACTGGTGCTCCAAATGCTCTACCACTTTGATATGGCTAGTTGACAGACAGGGGAAAGTGAGAATAGGAAGCTGAACCACTTGCCAAATATCCCACAACCAAGGGATATTACCAAGCACTGTTTCTGAACAGTTGAAGATCTGTTTTCAATCTGTCAAATGACACTGAGAAACACCTGGAGACTTTTTTGTTAAAGGCCACCTAAGACATTTTAAAGTATCTTTTCAAGAATAACAGTACTTAAGAAAACTCCTGGTCTCCAGCCAGGCTAGAATACACTGCCAATAGACAACACATCATTAAGAACCAGTTTAAGACATACTCATGGTCTAGTTGTGCCTCAGAGTACACACAGAAATAAGCTACATCGGACTACAGACAGCATTAGAACAACATCAGAAAAAGACTTTTCTGGTGCGAGCCAGTGAATTACAGGTTATTTTCCCAGCCTAGAACTTTTCCAATGCAGCTAACTTACCTCAAACAAGAGCACCCAGACTATGCTATAAATAAAGTGCAGAAATAACTCCCTTTCTGTGACAAAAAGACACTGCTACACTTCAGTGAGCCATGACGTGATGAAGACTATCTTCTGCACCTAATGGTGTAAGTCAGAACAGCAAGAAGAAAACATCTTGTAGAAAAAAAATGGCCAATTACATTTAAACTCATGTACTAACAGAATTCTTACCTTAAGTAACTCCTCAACTGCCCAAGAGCAAAATTCAGGCATGGAGGACTGGTCAAAACGATGCTAGAGAATCCAAGTCATAGCCATGCTACACTGAAGTTTCACCAGGAGTGACAGAAACACAACTGATCAGAAGTTGAATCACAACTACATGTTTTTCTAGCACAACCACCCGCCAGTTCATTATGTAAAAAAAAAAAATGAATTCTGTGTCAAAGCTACAGGAAAATCAAAGTTCGGGACTGGATATGTATAATACTCTGAGAAGTAGCTTTGTTTTCATGTTGCTGTCTTCAAAGTATGTAATGTAACGTAATGTCAATAAACATGATTTTGAGCAAGTTTCCTGGCTCCTTCTCCAGGCAATTTGAGTGGCACACAGGGAAATCACCAGGAGAAAGGACTCCTGCTGGAAAATAGTGATTCAAAACTTCTGACAGTCTAAAGCTCCTGAAGGAGTACTTCCCAGCTAGAAAGCCGGTATTCGATATCAGAAACCAGCACAATTATGAGTTTGCCTTCTTCTGTCATGTGTAATTTTTTTGGTTCACGATCCTTGAAGCTTAAAACTAACGGCATCAAATCCTTCTGGTGTGCTCCCCTAAGCTACTTGTACAGTCTTGACAGACAACCTGTATTACCTCCCTTCCCAACCACTTATAGTGTTAGAATTCTCCCACATCTCTGTACTCTGGTCCACTCCAACTGGTCAAACCTGAAATATCATTTAACAAAGGCATTTGTGACTTCCGGAAATAGTAAGTTTTGAACTGGACAAATCCACATGCTTCCCCAAGTTACAAGATCGCATTCAATTAGTTTTCATTTCAAAACTAGCTCTCTTTGTAATGCACTTTAGAAGTGCTACAGTTGCCTTTAGTCATTTCTAGCAGGAAACTGGGCTACTAGATACTCTAACACCAACATCCTATCAATATGAATTCTGCACTATAACATGATGGTAGAAAAACTCTCCTTTGAGACTTAACAAGAACGACAAGCAATATCAAATGCCTTGCTTTCAGGGTGTTCAGGAGAAAGCAGCGCTCTTCTTCAACACACAATTTAAAAGTCTCCTGAGGAAAAGCAGAAACCTGTTCTGCAGCCTACAATAGAAACACTTTATTGCACTTTAGTTCCAAGTTATCCACAGCAAACTTAAATTCAATTTAGGGAGATCTTTCTTCCCACTTTCAAAGATTTTATTAGAAACCCATAAAAAGTATTGTCTGCATCTGGTGGTGTTGCCAGTTTAAATCCCTTTAGTTCCTAAGTGCAGCCACACATACCTCTGTATTTCATCTTCCCGGTACACAAATATGCCCCAAAGAGTAGAATATAGTTTGTCTCACTACCCTGAGCCATGAAATACAGTCTCTTATAGGGACCTTCTTCACCAGAGGACTGGAAGCACAAGGTACTGCCCATTTCCAAATATTTCATGAAAATACTATGCCTTCTTCATAACCAGAATACCACAGGGGTTCCTTTTTTATTTTGAGATTGAATTAATGAATTAATGCCCATTTGGGAAATATTTCCAGACTGAAGTCTTGCAGGCTGTGGTAGGCAGCCCTTTTCCAGCAGCATTTATATTAGTACTGCTTAAGGGTTTTGCCCATTTCGACACTAAGTGACAAACATGATCTCTGGGCATTCAGATATCATGGGTTCTGCAGCTCCTTCAGTCCACAGAATATGGACATCATCCATGCCTCCTTCAAGTAGTGGTATACAAATAAAACACAGTGTCATTCTCCTGCTTCATAAAAAATAATAAAATAATAGGACCACATATGGCAAGAGTTCCTGTGTTGTTTCTCGCAGCTGGTAGCACTGCAGAGCTGGGTAAAGGGTTTCCTCAAGAACTTGCCAAAGAAATGACAAAAATCCTAGTGTTTATAATCCCTGACATATTTAGATGAAAGGCGCTATAGAATTTTCAATTCAAATATTTTTAATTACACTTGAACATAAACATGCAAGCAGAAACAAGTACAAACATTAAGCAAGGGCGCATGATAAGGTTACATTATTGAACAAGAATCATTTCAATCAATTTTTTTCCATATTTAGAACTCCATATTAATTTCTTAACATTTCTCAATTATTCTAAATATGAATAGTTTACTAGCTTCCATTCCAATTCCCTTTTTCTTTTTGTAATCCAGTGACATTTTTTGTGACAAGCTTTCCAAACAAAAGAACTTCTCAGCTCTTCCTTCAAGCTTTTCGGATGAAGCATTCCAGGCTTTCAGGAATTATGATACCTAATAAGATATTGTTTCTAACGCAAGAGGGAACAATGAGACTTCTATGTATTTTTACCTATTATGTGGTTTTATGTATTTTTATACACTCATGAAAAATATTCATTGTGCAGCTTTCCACAGTGACAAAGATTGGCGTGTTCTTGGTGCAGCGTAAGAACCAGCATTTTCAGGCCTCTGGGACAGACACACATCTCTTTGAACATGGCAGGCTATTTTCTGGCTAAAGAGAAATCACCCAACAACAATATTAAAATGGCTGAATGATACAGTGAGTTTAAGATGCTATTTCCAGCTAAATGAGAAAACATGTTCAGCATACATTTCATATTATCTTAAGATATCTAAGGTTGCAGCTGGTACAAACCAGTTCTTCCACGACTAAAAACACTTCAAATATATTGGCTTAAGAAATTCAGTTGCACTTGGCCCTAGAACTATTTACAAACAGACTGATCAAAGAGAGCCTAAACTCCACAAACAGCCAAACTGCGAGAGAACGTGCCCCATCAAGATGGTATGAAGGATATTAAGTGTTCAGAAACAGTTATAAGAGATCTTTTAAAAGAGAAAGTGACACAAAGGGATATAAATTCCTTCCCATATCTCTCAATCACAGAATAGAATCATGGAATCATGAAGGTTTGGAAAGACTTAAGTTTAATACAAATAGTCACAGACTGAATATTGCAGCAAGAAAATGTTGTTTGGTCAGCACAAGAATTCTCCTAAATGTGCATGCTGGACACTGGACTAGATGGCCAAAGAAATCTTCAATAGTGAGATCTCAGAAAAAGACTGGAAAAAATTGTCAGTAATGCTACAGAGTTCATCTCCATCTTCAAGACAAAATACATTATTTCTATGGTCCTTTCACCCCTATTTTCTATGATCCTATGATCACTTTTTAAGTGATCTATTAAAGTGGGCTTTTTTCCTACACTCTACAGTCTCACTGAGTTTATTCTTAAAGAGTACCTCTAAGATTGACTTCAGGCTCTTCACCAAGCCAGGTAAATCTCAGATGGTGTCTTAGTAAAATATACTCAACAAACACACTGAACTCTTATACCTGGAAAGGATGGCTCTGAAGCCTTGTCACACAAATCATAAAGGACACTGGATCCACCAAAAGTTATTTGGGCCTCCATAATAAATAAATAAAATCAGAGCTCATCTGCTAACCACCGCCTTATTTTTCAGGAACATAACATTTAAAGGGACACTAGTACGGGGGGAGGGAAAGAAGGAGAGGGATTTGTTTAAAAAAGAAGATGAAAAAAAAATCCCACAAAAAACCCCACAACCCACAAAAACAAACTCAGAGAAAAATCACTGACAGTACCCAACATGTGTCACCTTGATGTGCAGACTTAGTCTGACATACAAAAAATGCTGAATCATTTTCTAATTCCCTTTTTTTTATTATAAGAAGCCACAGATTAAGGCATCTTATATATCACATAAACTAGACAAATTAAAATACTTATTGGAATATAATTAGTAATTCTTACAATTCCATAAAAATACTTATAAAACAAAATCTCAAGAGAGAATATTATGGAAACAGATGAAAGGACATTTTAACTTTTGAAGTAACGGGATACTTCTACTTGAAGGTCAGCGATCTTCAATAGTACTGCAGTGCCCAGCAACACAAATTAACATAGATGCTTAAACTGGGAAAGATACTTCCAGCAGTATTTGTATACCACAAACCTTAACAATACAAATACATCTCCTATCTGTTAAAAAAACATCAACAACAGCACAGCACCATTTAACCCTGGTTCTACAGATGGTCTTACTAAATTCCACAGAATCACAGAATGTTTTGGCTTAGAAAGGACCTTAAAGTTCAACCTATTCTAACCCCCTGCCACTGGCAGGGACACCTTGCACTAGACCAGGTTGCTCAAAGCCTCATCAACCCGGCTTTGAACACTGCCAGGGATGGGGCTTTCTTATATAAATTTACACAGGCCTTGCTACCAGCTCCTGTTTCAGATCAATTTGGTCTAGTCAGTTAGTACGAGTCTGACCTGAATCAGCTTCTTCACCTGACAATTCTACTATCAATGCTGGCAGGCTGTAAGAGAAGGGATTTTCCAAGTCTTTACCAACATGAATCAAGAGAACTCTGAAAAGGAACCTGCAATGTGTCTAACCTTCATTGCATTTAACCAAAAGCCATCTCACTCTACATGGATATCCAAAACATTTCTGCGCAAAGGAGCTCTAGAAAGGAAAAAGGGTACAAGCATTTGGATTGAGAGCAACAGCAGGGCTGCTTAACTGCAGGATCAAGTCAGTGCATATAGGTTAAGGGAATATCAACCACCCCTTTGGCCGAAGGCAGGGGAATAGAGGAGGCACTATTACATACTAAGGAGAATGGGTATTAAAAATAAGATCTGGTTTTTGCTTTATATTTAACACTGAGGCAAAAGTTGTGAAAAATAAATAAAACATATGGCAGAACTAAACACTAGAAATAGAAACTAAATGTGATCTGTGATCTTTATAGTATTCAGAGTCCAAGCAGCTTTTAATTAATTCTTCTCCAAAATCCTGTCAAAATGGACAAGATTGGCCCCCCTGCTGCTCAATTTTTCTCTTTTGCCTTGTGTGGTCAAAGAAGCAAAGTCATAGATTCAGCTTGTCACTAATTAAAAATTAATCAACTATCTTGATCAATGTTGAATAGCTAATTGCAATGCCTGCTTCTATTCTTCCATAGTTGGAAGGAAAACTTAAAATGGCCATGGCAATACAAAAAGAAGTAACAAAGGCTACACATGAAGAACCTGCTTTACCTTGCTATACCCTCAGTTTCCGAAAGTGAAGATGGACAGAGCAAATCTGTTTCTGCATGCAACAAAAGAGGGTCTGCACATGTATTTAACAAAGCTAATTACTCTTGCTTACCATGAGACTTATCTGAAACAAAACATTTACAGTTTTATGAAAGAGCATTATATTAAAAAAATATTTCACTGAGAAGAGAATGCTACTGTGGGCACTGATAACCATTTGTTAAGAAGAGCTATATACAGTGGTGACTGGCATTGTTTTGTTTCACCACATAATAAAAGAAGTTGCGCATGACTGCTTTATTCAATTATTCATGAACAACAAACCTGTCACACCTCTTGCAGGCCACTGGGATTCCTTCAGACATACTTTTATATATAAATATTTTTAGCCCAACAAAATCAATTTCTTTCAGCTTCTTGCAGTTTATTCTTCTGTACTTAAATTACCATGTCTGACGAGGAATTAGACATCCTCCAAGATAAGCCGCTGTCAGCTCTATATGGTCAGTAAGGCCCTTTATCATAATATTTTGAAACACCACATGGTCATTATGCAGTTCACAATTTTAACTGCATTTAAGTTTTATGAGCCACAGAAAAATGTTTCTAAAAAAGTAGTTAAGACTCTGGCATTTTGACATTCTCCCCATTTTACAGAAGAAAGTCTAGCCTCCAAAGCCTTGTTCAGTCTCTGTAAACACACTGTTCGTTTCATTACAGATTACAGTAGTTCTGCAAGTTTCCCCAATGAATGCTCCAAATAATTTAAGTAGCATTCTTCCAAAACAAAACAAACCACCCCCAATGCACCACAGCATTAAGCCCACACCACATCCTTCCTTCTTCCTCAGCGTTAAACCCAAGGACAGTCTCCGCACTGCTAATGCCATCTCACTTATGTCCCCTCCTCTCACTTGCTTTAGAGCCCTAACAAATTAACTTGTCTTTTCATTAAGACAGAAGAAATTTGGTAGAGATACTTTCTAACCAAAGCCCCAAATCTTAAACAGTCATAATGCCATCAAGATCAGCATTATGACTCTTCCACAACACCAGAGCTCAAGGGACACTCTGCAAGATAATAGATCCCTCATCAAAAGATAAGGAAATCTCATTTAGATGCAGAAGTGAAATGATAACATTTTAAACCCAGCCGGTGTCAGAAAACATCCCCCTCCAATATATTTCAAACGCACTTCCCAAGAAAATAAAAGCAATCTTCCCTTGCGTATAGAAAACACACTAATACTAGCAACACAATCAAATCAGGTGGCTTCAACTACCAAATAAGCAGAGCTAGCTTTTAACCAAACTTTAAAAAGAGATGTCCAAATCCTTTTCTCTGACCAAATATCAGACCTATTAACTTTAAACAAAAGGAGCTCTGTGGAGGAGTCTTTCAGACTCAAGTTACAACTTCTAACTCAAAAGAGCATTATTTCAATGCTGTTTCACTGATAACCGCTTGGCAGTAAAGTATCACAGGAAACATTAATTTCTGAGTAACTGCTAATAATTTACAGTTCTGAAAATATAAATTATGGACTCTTACATCTGCTAAACCTGCTACTTCCTTTATCACCTTAGACCCATTTTTTATTCGGGGACTGCACAGAATGAAACACACAAAAACAAACCACAACAACACACACATACAATATGAGCCTTGGAAACTTACCCCTCCTGACAACTTAATCACCCTGACTTTGCTGCCGACATGGGGCTCATCTCCACTACCACAGTTTGTCCGGTGCATGACAGTCCTTTTCACGCCAGATTTCAGTTCCTGTGGCCTTGCTTGTACTGAAGCCACTCGAGCAGTCTGTGCTGTGGGCAGCGATGCTGCAGCAGGCTTTGTCTGCAATACTTTCTGTGGCGCCTGAGGTGGACTCAAAGGTATTGTTCTAGTCTGCCTCAGCTGCTTCACTGGCTTCATCTGCTGTCCTTGATACTGCATATTTGCCCCAACCTGTGGGAAATCTGTGGGTTTGGGTTGGATATTTGGAACTACTGTATCTTGCTTTCTAACAAGGAGTCTGTTTTTCACATTTTGCCTGGTCTGTAAGCCAGAGTGGGGTATGTAAGGGCTGCCATTGGTGGGGTACTCAGATGAGTCGTCCTCCTGCTGCATGTAGGACTGTTGCGTAGAAGGCTGCTGCTGCTGCTGCGCAAGTCTTTCAAGCAATTCTCTCTTTCTAGCACCAGCCTGCTGCTGCCGTCTCAGCTCCTTTTGTTTCAGGATTTCTTCCCTTAGACGCTTCTGCTCTTCTATCTTCAAGCGATACAATCTAGTTTCTTCATCTTCATCTGGATACTATAAAGAAAAATACAAATTATAAAATTCTTAACAAATGCCCAGCTTGGTCAGAACAACACTGAATTGTTGTTTCAGATGTTGTAAAGCTACAACTCTCTGAAGGGCTTTTGAAATTATCCCTGATACCCAATTAAAGCTACTAGTGGAATGCATCTGCAGCAAAGTTTTAGTTGCTATTCATTACAGACAAACAGCTCAAATCTGGTTCAGGATTTAGATATACTGCTTCCCAAACAGAAAAGCTTCAGCACCAGCTGAAAAACTGATCAGAATATGAAAAGAAAAATATTAAAATCTAATGAAGTTTCACAAATTGGAACTCATTTGGAAGTTTATAAAACCAATTTAACTATCACTGTAATTCAAGATATCAAAATATGTTCCAAAAGGAAGGTAACAATACAGAGGCAACCCACTGTCACACAGGTTTTATCTTGCTCTTTTCTGACAAAGTAACAAAAGGTAGGGTGGTAAATGACCTGAAAGGCCCTGATTAGAACTATTGATTTTTCTCACAGAATTTTCAGCCTGATCTCAAACTCATTTGTCACACAATAATTGGTTATAATGAACAGCACAAGTCAATCTCTCTGACCTTGAACTCATGCACTCTCTTCAGAATCAAAATGTTGCCAAATGCAGTGTTGGAATATTAATAGTATATAGAGAATGCCTTTAATATTCCAGCCCTGGGCTCTTCTGAAAGTATCACACACTAACAAATAACCTTTCTCAAGGTTCAACTTCGGCAGAATGGGGTCTTATGAAAAGCCGCATAAATATGGACAGGAGGCAAGGAATGCAGATGCTTATCAACCTGGAAAAGAAACCAAACTGCTCTTCTAACATAATCACATTATTTTTTCAAAATTAAAAAGCATATTTTTTCATTATACTTTTTTCTTTTCAACCATTTGAAAGATTGCATAAGAGACCTGACACAGAGTCTGCTTACAAATAAGTACAACATTCTACTCAATATGTATTAATCACCCTAGAAAAAAAAACAGGCTCTCAAATTTGCAAGACTTTGCATGTCAGTAAATTATAAATACCAAAACATTTTTCAAAAACTGAGAAACCACAATGAACAGTTATTTACCCTGCAGCAAATGAGTGCAAACTCTTCGCAACATAAATGCCATTTTTTATACACATGCAAGCCAAATGCATAATTTCCCCCCCCTCTCCCCCCATCTTAATTTAAGGGCTTTCATTCCTAGTATGCCCCAGAATCCTCACCAACCCAAGGGGAAAAACACACAAAAGAAACCACACAACAGATGCAACCATAAAGTTGGTTCACAGATATAAAAGTCCAGTTGTCATATCTGTACTCATAGAATCCAGATGCACAAATCCTGAATGGCTCTTTTCTACAGCAGTAAGTGCTTCTTTCCTGAGCATGCACTGATAGGGATTACTCCCACAATTACTAAAAAACAGCTGCATGTCTCACGCTAGACATCCAGCCTAAACAATGGCTAAGACTCCTCTAAAACTGGATTTTCAAAATTCATGGGGTTTTTACAATTTTTTTTTTTTTAATTCAGGGGTGAGGCCTAACACTTTCCTTTTTATGAGACTCCTTCATGAAAGGTTCTGATCTGCTTTTATACTTTTCGGACTAAGGTGGTGGTAATTAATGATTAATCACTGTAAGAACCAGTTTACAGGTCGTTGTTGATAGTACCAGAAGCATGCTCCTGCAGAAGGAAACTCAAATATTTCATCCTTTATTTATAACTGGAGATGCTGGATTGTAGCAAAAAAAAAAAAAAAAACAAACAACAAAATACTATCCTTACAAAACACAGTCAAAGAGTAAGGCCCTTTAGTTTTCATATGATGAGAAAACACAGATAAGATACAGACAGGAGGAGGATATGCTGTTATGCGCTGATCCTGATGCAGTGAATAAAATTTTCAGTCATTTTCAGAGATAGTAAATATCTCAGTTACTGAAACTGCCCAAACAGAAATCATCTTTAACTTAATGTATTAGTTTATCCATTTGCTTTCCTTCAAATCATAATATCCAACATTTTACCTAAACAGGTTTGATAGATTCAAGCAAGCCAGCACCAAATTTACCTTTGGAGGTAGCAGCGTATTTTTTCCTTATATTCAACTTAGGATGTCAATACCAGCACAAGTCTGCATAAGACCACCTCTTCTATGAGCTGTCCTTTATTACAAGGACTGTCTGCTCATTTTATCATCTATAAAGCTCTGAAGGCCTCAGAAGAAGTAGATCATAACATATAACTTCCAAACACTACCTCAAAGTTACATATAGCAGCACAGATATGTGAACTTTGCAGCACACTCAAATGAGTCTTGCCAGCAGGCAGTAAATGAACATTCTGAGGGACTCCAAGCAATACATCCAAGCAACACCCACTGAACAGATACACTGATTTCAACTACACTAGCATTAAACACAGAAGACAACTGACAAACTATAACACCAACACATATGAAGTTAGATGAATGTTTAGTAGAATATTCAGGTAACCTGAGCTCAAATACAATCTGAAATTTTCATTTCAAATCTGAAAATCTGAAATTTTCATTTCAGAAACTCAGTACTTGGGAAATCAGTAATAATCCTAAAAAGTTGATACCTTCTTAAAGAATAATCTTAAAATACCAAGGGCCAAGAGCTCTGAGGTTGTATCACAACTGCAGATCAGCCTGTTAATGGGCTATAGGTAGACCTACATCCTTCACCATCATAAGCAAATTGCTACTGCTCTCAGTAAAATACCCCTGCAGCTAAAGGAAAACCAAATAATTTAACAGCTTGATGATTAACAGAGTATCTGCATTAGGAGTCGGGTTTGATAGTTGCACAATGACCCAACAGAACAGATTCAGGACGGCTGCAAGTTCTTTACTAGGATGAAAACAGGAGCAATTAAATCTTCTGCTGATCAGCTTTAAAAGCACCTATGTACACTGTATTACAAAGAGTAGATGTGGGTGCATATATATGACCTATGGTATGTAATAAGGAGCTTCACCATACAGAACAGGCAAGACAGTATGTCGGGTCAAAATGGAAACAGTACACAATACTGACTGATAATGATTTTCATCCTATTAGTTTGATAAGTCCAATACAGACTATTCCAACAAGCAGTAAAAAATGCATTTTACCCCCTCCCCCCCCCAAAAAAAAACAAAAAAAAAAAAAAAAAAAAAAACACTGGGAAAGAGTAGAAATCCTTCAAAGTTGTAATAAAGTTCAGAGCTTGTGTTTGGAAGTTTGATGCCAAAACCAACAGTATCTGTAGGTGAAGAAGCAGAAAAACTCAGAGCAGCCTTTTTCTTGGATAAACTATTGATCATCACACTTTGTAGAAAATTCCACAACATGAAAAAAAAATGGTATATTGAATACAGCTCTTCCTTTTACAGAAGGCTACAGAAAATAAAAGGCCAGAGATGCAAATCAGCTCCCTTGGCTTTGTGAAAGTCTTTTTTTGCTGTTGTTGTTGGGCTTGGGGAGTTTCGGTTTTTCTTTATGGGATAGTCTCATCCATCTTTGAAGAGTTCATGAACACAATATATTTTATTCTCGTTTGAAGGGAAGACTGAGCCTTAGCTACAGGCTTTTCTTCTGCCACAAGATCCAAAGCAGCTTTGATGGCAAGAGCCGAAAGAACATGTTACAGGCAATTTTTCTGAGTTTAGCTGAGGAACAGCAGTAAGACAAGCAGCTGTCCTCCATCATTCTCCAGAACTTAGAATGGCACTGCTAACTGAGGAAAAGACAGCAAAGACATGCTCTAAACCAAGGAAATAAAATTTCTAGTGAAATTTAAGTCTGAGTATTATGAGCTTGCTTTTCATATAATGAGCTAAACAATCCATCCCACAGCTTTTCAGAGCTCTGCAGGCTTTGTTACTAGTTAATAGAACCATTGAGTCATAACGACTGCAAGTGTTCTGATTTGCTATCAGGGAACAAAAATTAGAATCATGCAACCAGGATCACTTGTGTCTCTGGGCAGAAGAGGTGCAAGGACAGAGTAATCAAAATGGTTTGATCTGTGACATAAACACAATCTATTTAGCAGGCTTCTAGTTATTTTTCTCAGTTGCAGCATTAGGAACAAAAACAGGCTACAATAATTTGCCAAAAAAATAAAAAAATCATGACAAGTTTTTATAAAAGGTAAGGCCAGATCCAAGTTGCATCATTTATCTGCTTGCGTTCAAAACCACAAAGTGTCTTAAATAAAGGTACATACACATCACGTATTTCATGTTGCTGATACCAGCTCCCGAACACTCAGAAGGCATGAGTCACCCTACCAAATACAGGAGCTGCACATCTTGAACAAGCAGGAAGAGAATTAAGAAGTTACTGAGAAGCACACTGCCCTCTTGCGATCTTCCAACTGGAAAAAACCCATCATGATAACGAACCTTCTAAGCACAAGACGGAAGACACCATTGCAAAAATTTACAAATCAAGCCTATTTAAACTGGACAAAACTCAAATTTAGATGCATATAATTTTTCAGGTAGTTAATTTCCAAAAAGATGAAAAAAATGTAGTTACATTTGGTCTTACAACTTAATGCAGCTACTAGTTTTCATACTGTGAGCCTTGTTAAACAAACAAGACAGCAACATAAAATCCAATGACCCAACTACAAAATTCACTGGATTTGGTAGTATGTTACGTGAAGGTTTCAGTACAACAGGGCTATTTACTGCAAAATAAGTAGTTAATATCAATACAGTTATGATTATGCAGCATTAATTTCTCTTCTGTTTTGAGCTCCAATACCCATTTCATTTGAATAGTTTCACACCATCTTTCCACATTCTCCCTTCCTTTAAACCCAAAAATTCTTAGTATTATTCTTGCGATACTATCTCAATTCCTCTTACGCTAAATTGACCTCAACATGGGCAGAATTAGGCCTACAGTCATCACTCATAATTTCCAGTTCCACTGACAGAATGATTTTTCAGACTGATGGTATGTACGTTTAAAACTTGAAGAGTTATGGCTATTCTGAACAAAGGCACTGAAAAATCAGTATTTTGTAGCCTCACAGGAATGGGAACATAAGCATACCATTAGTAAAGTAGAAAAATAGCTTTTAATCTTCTAGGCAGTCAGGTTGCAAACCTTTCAAATATCTATTTTGAAGGTGAGCAAACCCTTTAATAACCAACACTGCTATTTTTTTGGTGCTTCCTGAACTGATAGGGCATTCATAAATATGGCCACTGACTCTTCAGGAAGAAGGTTACAAAGAAAAGTCTTAATAATTTTCCAGTTGAAGACACTTGCAAAATAACCTGCCCAGTTCACTTATGAGCAACACAGCTTGAAAAGATGACAGACTTAACTCTTTCTCATCTTCATAGGGAGCTGAAGAATAGGATGAAGTTAGCTAATTAGAAGAAAAACACATGAGAAAAAGACGGGAAAACATTACAATCTAAGGAGGGAAAGGTAACAACATACATTGTAACAGCGAAGAATATGTTTAAATGCTTGGGAATGAACATTACTAGCGCAGCAATCCTGTCTGTAGAAGTGACAATAAGCACCATCAGTGAAATAGACTACCACAATGCATAGCTGAAGAGGTACAACTGCTACTACGCTGCTTGCAGAAGAAGGCTCTCTTTCAAGTCCCCTTTGGGAGAAGAATGGTTCTGTGTGGGCACACATTCACACACTTTTCTAGCACTTGCCAAGTGTATCAGTAAAGGCTTTATTTCTACAGTTAATAACTGGAAACTCCAGGAGACACCACTTTTTCTAAGACTTTTTTTTTTCAATCCTGTTTAGCAAAAACTTTGATAAAACAGGTACCAAACTGTTGAAAAAGATAGCTTTGACATAGAAACAAGGCTTTATTTTAAAACACTAAGAATTCACACAAGTAAGATTAGTTAGTCTTGTAACAGTAAATTTGTTAAGATATGTTTAAAACTTAAACCGGAGAGAACAAGCTTTGGGGTTTTTTGCTTCGCTTTTTTGTTTGTGGGGTTTTACATTTGGTTAGGGGGGGTTTAATTCATTTGATTAAGAGGGGTGAAAAAATATCAATTTGTTTAAACACTGCCAGAAATATTTTGCAACTAATGCCTTCATTTTTATATGACTACACTCTGGAAAAACTTTAAGATGTCTTAGAGGGAGAGGCCCATAGCTGGTCTGCTTCAAAATTTACCTTACTAATGGCCTGACAGACAGAGGCTTCTCTAAGAATTGCATTTCTGTGACTTAGATTATTCCAAGAGGCAGACTTGAGAAGAAGGAAGAGTAATTTTTTCAGTGACTGAAATTTGCAACATGATGGAAATTAAAAGCTGAAAAAAGGATTTATTTTTTATATATATTTCCATTGAGAAGCAAGTGCACAGGAGGTCAAACACTGCTAGTTATGGGTTTCTTTTGTGCCTCATTTATGAGTTACGACCATCCTTAATCCAAGAGCAAGATGAAAAGCTAATCATGAGCAGCTTAAAGGGAATACAGTATTACCATAATTAAAGCTTTCAACAGTTGTTGAAGAAAACCCAGTCCTTGAGACAGGATTCATGGTTATCTAAACTATAAAATTTACAGCTCTGCTCAGAATAAACTGACACTCTGAAATTATACAGGGTGCATTTAGCCATCATATTCCTCCTGTATCTTCTGACACTGAGAATTAACAGCACCATCAGTGCAATTCTACCCCACTCTCTCAAACTAACACCAGTAATGGAGTCTTCTCTAGCTTCTGTGAGAATGTGTACAGGGAAAGGGTCATCTGTTCACACTGCACGATCTAGTTGAGGCCCAAAACACTGGCATCTCATTTTTTTGATTGTGAGGAAGTACTAGCAGAGCTAACAGTAAAATTTTCTCCAAAACTGAAAACTTAAGAGCATCTCCAATTTTCCTTCATGACAAAAGTTTTCATAAAACACAGATTTTCTTCTTCAAGAGCAAGAAGCTCCATGGACAATGCAGCTGCAACCCCTGCATAAGTGCTCAAGACCCTAAAGGAGACTTAACAGCCTAAAGCACAACAGCATGAGGAAATCAGCTCACAGGTCTCCAAATAGCCTCTTTTTTTTTTTTCTTTTAAGCCATACAGCATTATAGGAAATGGAAGAGGCCTTCTGACACAGAATGTGATTACTGGGAGAATAAAGAAAAAAAAAAAGAGGGGATCATAATCCTGGAAGACAAGAATAGGCACAATGCGTATTTCAGAGGCTTGCACCATTGATGACCCTTACCCAACCCTCTGTCTTTCCATAGTACAAATGACTCCTCATCCAGCAAAACAGATTCACCACAGCCCTGCCAACCTTCCAGATGTCTTTGTTTTTTTGTCAGTGGAGACTGATTTTGCTATCCCATTAGAGAAAAGTGTAACTCAGAAGGGAGGCCTCTAGTGGTACCAAAATTTATTGGGCGAATAATACAGTAAACGTGCTTACAGCCTACAAGTCAAACTAGAAGAGTTTTAGAAAGGCCAGTTCTTTGTTTCTTGGTGGGTTTGGTTTTTGTTTTGTTTTTAAAGAAAAGATTTTGTTTTACAAAGCCTTACCTCTGTTTCAGATTTTACTTCTGGTTTTGCTTGGCCCACTGGTGTGACTGCTTTGGCTTTCATCTCAGGCCTTCCCTGTGAGTTTCCAACACCAGCTACAGACTTGGTAGCAGACATCGTGCTGGTAATGGGTTTGACCTGAGCAGCTGGGGTGGAGGTTCGCCTGTTGTTGTTCATTTCCATAGCATGTGATGGTGCTATCGGCAACTCACGCAAGTTACTATTTCTTGGAGCAGTTGACTGCAGCTGCTGATTTGGACGCTTGACAATATTTTGTGATGGCGCACTCTGAAAAGCAGAAAGGAGAAAACCTGCAGACTTCTACTACAAATCAGACTGAAGTGCTTCATGTTTCACATTTTCATGATTTTGAAGAGGTACAATAGAAATGAGACTACTTTAACAATAGTTTTAGGGCTTGGGTTGTTTGTTTTTTTTAACTAAAAGCAAAACAATCTTGTTTAACTTCTTTCTCAGATATCACTGTGCAATTTAGCTTCCTAATTGAAGCAATTTGTTTGAACTACAGTCTCACTGCCTCAAGCACTGCTACAGACTGTTGTGCTACCCAACCAACAGAATATGCTGCACAAAGGTGAAGTCACAAGACATGAGTGGCACTATCTGAACCAGAAAGCTTATTTGCAGTGATACAGAGAGGCCTCCAAATTAAAAGACAGTGCCAGAGAACTGCACTCCCACACAACTACAGGCTACCAGCAGTTCTGAAGTCTTACTAAGCAAATCTATCCCTAGAAAAACCCTTACTGCCAGTTTCTCGGCAATTGAATCATCTCTTACTTGACCCAGATCAAGAAAGATACCAAAGACTGGAGAAGAAAATTAAAAGGGTGCTATTTTTGGGTGTAGTGCTATCATTCAAGTGCTATCATTTGAATGTTATAAAATGATCAAAGCAGAAAAGGAGCAAGAAATGGTGAAAGAAGGGAACAGAGTAGGAAGGAAATAAATGAGACTGGAAAACCATGCTGGTGAGATTTGAAGCCTGTGCTTACATGCCTGCTACTCATGCAGAACTGCAGGAGGAAACAACATTGTCATATGTGTTACTTACATGCCTTGGCTTCATCGGACCCTGCCGTGGCTGACACTGCATCCTGTTGTTATTTGGTGGCTGCTGCTGTGCGGCCTGCATGTGAGGTCTGAACTGCGGCTGGTTCATGGGCATCAAGGGCTGTGGTGGCCCCTGGAGATGATGATGGTGTTGCTGCTGCTGCTGCTGGTGATGGTGTTGCTGCTGCTGGTGATGATGCTGCTGAGGCTGAGGTTGTGGCTGAGGCTGTAATGGAGGATGCAAGGGACCCTTCAAATGAACAAAAAGATTATTTGGCTTTAGTTTCAAGGTAATAAACTCCTGAAAAATAGCTCCAGCCTCCCAAGTCCTCAAAAACATCTGTAAGCAGCTATGGACTAGGGTAAATCAAAAGTATACTGAGTAGAAACCAGACTAACAGAAGCTGTACAGGGTCATTCTACACTTAAACCTGTGTAAGTCAAAAGCTGAAATGGAAAAAGACACCTGCAAAGGTTTCTGCCCTCTGTCCGCTCTTTTAATTACTTTTAAATTTGTTTGTTTGGTGTTTCTTATGATTTTCCCCTTCTCCAGCATCACCAGACTTCAGGATTTCCCCACGTTCAAAGTGAAGACACTATGAGAAAATCCCACATAAATCCCACGGAACATTCAGGGCCCTATACATCACTCTGCACATTCCCAAAATCACCTACCCACCTCAACCATCACTTCAGCTTCCTCCCGGTCAGAGGAAGGCCCCCGGCTCCCTGCCGGGCTCCACAGGTGAGCGGCAGAGGGCGCTCCCGCCCTGCCGCTGACCGGGACGGGGGCCAGACCAGGGCCGCTCTCCCTACCTCCGCAACTCCAGGAGGCAGGGCCGGGCGGGCGGCAGTTTGGCTATCTGAACTACATTAGTGCTGCCAACTACGTGTAAGAGATTAATCACTTTTCCAGGCAAAGCAATAAAAAGTACTACAGGTCCATCGGGCTCACACCTGTAGTCTCAAATAACTCTTACTTGAGCTGCACTACTCCCCACATGGCAGCACTGGGCCACTTCACATGTTCCTCGCAAGCCCCTTCCCACTATGGACCCATACCTGCATGGTGGGCTGCGTGTGTGCAGCAAGGAAAGGCTGTCCCGGCGCCTGCAGGAACTGCTGTCTCGGAGGGATGAATGGCCGTGGATTTGCTGAACCTGGCTGGTTGAAGTGGAGAATCCCCACAGGACCCTGAGGCTGCATGTTTGGCCGAACCGGCCTCTCCCTCGGGAACACCGGCTGCTGGCCCTGCTGATTGAACGCTGGCCCAGGCTGGTTGAATGGCATTGGACTTTGGGTAGGGACAGGATGAGCGCTATTAAGAAGTGGAGGAGGTGGCGGTGGCGGGGGGCTTCTCTGCTCAAATAAAGGATGACTTGGAAACCTTGGATCTGTGGAAATCAGGTAAGTAATTAAATGACAACCTCCCTGGGACACAAACATGCTTCTGAAATGTAATGCTCTACATTGAGTAGGAAGAGCTACCCGAAATTCATAGAAAGCAAAATTGTATGGGATATTTAAATTTTAAAAGCTACCTTCAAGTCTACGTTTCCCTTGCTTCTGCCACTTGTGTATAAAAGGAATTGATGCTTGAAAGACCAGCACAACTAGTACTTTGCTGGAATTAGCAATATCTTTTAGAAATTCTACTTTAATGAAACCAATGGAGGATTCCAAGGATTAGAGTATACATATACATGCACTTAGTAGCTATTTTGTTTGCTACACTCTATCATTCTAGCCAACCTTAACAGATTTCTTACAAAACACACATTTTCCAGGCGGTTAAAAACTTACTGACGGAAACTAAAGCTCAGGGAGAGTACTAGTAAGGTAACAAACTACAACTGTACTGCAACCACCACTTGCACACTAACTTTACTTTGTATCTGTATAAATATCCAGGTTGACAGTAGTCACAGATGGAGACCTGACATCAAAGCAGTAAAACCGTAACAGATCACTGTTTTTTTTGATATGTACTACTACATCAAACAGGATCTTCCAGCCTTCAGGTTCCTAAAACCACTTCACACTGTATGATACAACTTACACTGCATAGCCACTTTACAAAAAGGGGATTGTGTATGTTAATGGAAAGGCTTACCTGCTATGAAGAAAGGATCTCTTTCCTGAGGAGGTGGAGGAGGCAGTGGTGGAGGTGGTGGTGGTGGCCCTCTCCACTGGTCCTGGATTGGCAGCCTTGGGGCTTGGGAGAAGTTGGTGGGAACTGGTCCAGGAGTATGCTGCTGAAAGTCTGGAGGACCCTATTTAATAAGGCAGAACTCAGATTAAGACTAACATCCAGGAATTTATCTACTGCCTGCTATAACTTCTCTTAAAAGTACAGCTGCTTTATGAATTACCTCCTATCATCTGCACAAATTGGCAGCCCTTTTTGAGTCATTCTTTCACAATGGAAGATCTATTAAACCTGAGTACAGCATCTTGAAATGAATTCACAATGTTTTAATAATCACTAGCACCGCAGGAATGCCATTTCTTCTCAAGCTTATTGAAATACATGCAATTATTGACCTTCTTCCCCATTACCCAAAAATATCCAAATGTCTACTTTAGAAGACATTCCTGACATTTATCTTTGTAAACCACGCTATTCTTTACCATCAATTTAGTACAATGTAAGCTACAGAAGTGAAGTAGCTTTACTAAAACAAACCAAACCAAACAAACAAAACCAAAAAAAAAAAAAGAGGGGTGGGGGAGGACAATTTATGGCATCCAGAAAATTCAAGAAAACATCTGATAAAAGTAAATGACAGTAGAGTCATACTTCTGCCTATTCACAATATACCATCTCACGCATTGCAAGAAAGGGTACAAAATTATCTTTCCTTCAGTAAGGTGGGTTTGTTTTGGGTGGTTGTTTTTTTTTTCATTCAAATGCGAAGTGAGCCTTATATATTGCAGAAAGCAGGATGGCCATCCAAAGAAAACATAAATCCGAAAGCAGAATTTTGCAGAAGACATACTTGAGTAAGTCACACTATCATTTTTTATATCTAAAGTTAAAAAAATACATTAGCAGTGTCTGATAAATAGAAGAAGCTTAGCTTCACAAAAACATATGCACAAGTATTTCCTTATTATGAGTAAAAGTCATCTATGAACATCTCTGCTTTCCTCTTTTTACAGATTCTGAAATTAGTGTGGCATCTGCTCTGTTTACATTTCATGCTCACCTTAAAGCTTTTCAAAACAGAATTCAGGTCAAACACTCCTTGCTAGACTGAAACACAGTCATCAGCAAAGGACTATACAACTACATTGCAGTGGCTTATAATTGGCCATACCAACAGTATGTGCAGTCTCATGCTATCCTATTTGCACCGCAAAAAATACGAGCAAAAGCAAGTTTTCATGCAGCAAAAATAGGTATTTGCCCTGGAAAATGAAGTCTACTCACTGTGGAAGTAGCATAAGACAGAGCTGCTTCACATTCTCCTACCAGCACATTACAAGTGGGATTCACAAGGCCCAAACCAGTAGCTGAAAGGCACTGGGTGCCACAGCCATTATTAGATCTCTGGCCCTCTTTACACACCTAAACAGGGATATGTGAGATACTAAGACCTCTTACTTGGAAGCAAGACTGTGACTGCTTATTTTATGTCATTACACAGCCATCACTTGTAAATACTTTATCATTCCTAGAGATTAAACGGTCTATATCCCGTTGCCAGTGCTCCTACTCAGCCAGTCTCCTCTGGGTATTTCATTTAGTGGAAAGACATTGTATTACACTCAAGCATGACAGTCCTCATAACATACATGTAGTTTGTAAGAGGAGCTGCTAGACTTCTGAGGTGAACAGTTACTAATACAAAATATTCTTGCTATCTTAGAAGAGGCTAATGCCTTTGAATTTTCACAGGATGGCTGCAAACAGCAGCAGCTGGAGGAAGAACAAGCGACTTGGGATGGAAAAAGTGACATTTATTTGTCCCATCAAAATCCATTCAGGGTTAGCTGAACAAGGCTGTTCAGCTGCATTGCCCTTCCCTGCGTTGAGCTGGACAGCGCTGGCTGCCTGCCAAAAGAGCAACTGAACACAAACCTTCAGGATTCTGACCCTTTGATCATAAAATACACCTCTAACATGACTGCACGGAGGAGCTGCCAGAGGTCCTTTCAAACTAAGGTTAAATGCATTCCTTCATCTTGGAAGCTTTGGTGATAAAAGCCTATTTCTCAAAGCACTGCTCTTACAGCCATGCTAGGGAATACATGGTGCTTCTGCAAGCTGCACAGCCTCAAGGGAGGCATCCTGCAAACCAACTGGTATTCAGCTATTTAGTTATTCGTTTATCAATGCATGAGGTCACTGCAACAGAGGCAAGGGAAAAAACAGTTCATCAGGGCAGTTTCACACAAGATGGTTTTTACCTTGCATCTTATTTACAGCACAAAGTCACATGAGCATGTCACACCTGGGGAGAGAAAATGGCCTGAACAGACAACCTGCTCCTTCCTGGTTTTGGAGCACTTGGCTTGGAAGCTCTGAAATTCTCCCTGTATTTTTCTCTAGACACAATGTATTACCTACCTGTATCTTAGTTATTTCTGAAATAGCCAGCAAAAAACAAATTATATGGAAACCTACTGCAACATGGGCTAATAAAGCATACTTATCACATATTTGCCTTGTGAGCTGAAGAACTGGCAGCCGTAATGATCTGGCTGGGCTTGCTTCCAAGCACCAAATGGCACTACAGCAACCGTATCTCCTTTGCCTGCTTCTTCCTAACTCAATGTATTCTGCACTGGTCGAGGTACCAGAAACTTATCAGTCTCTCCCCTTGCTCTCAAATGTGAGTTTTAGTGCTAATTACAAAATACAGACTGAGGTTACCAAATAAGCAGGTATCCCTGCTTCTATGACCAAATTTGTAACACAGTATCAAGCATCTTCCCCAATATTAATTCTGTGTCCAATTAGCCTTACTGTTCTTTTGGCCCTGCTTGCTCCTCAGATACATTCTCTCACCCCCATCGCATCGTCTGCTCTGCTGTTGGTTCCTAACCCCAGCATGGATCCAGCTTTCCAGCTCCCTGATTCCATGCTGGCAGCCCTGCCTTGTGGCAGCCAGTCAGAAGCTCTTATTTACCCCAGGCAGACCCTGCCATGCTTGCCTGAACACTTAGTCCAGGCAAATCCCACTTCTTTGCCTGCCAGGGAAGGAGTAAATGAAAGCACAGGCTGAAAAAGATCCTCTACTTACATTTTAAATACACACTTCGGCGCACCAGCTTTCCCTCTCCTGCCAACCTGTACCCTCATCATTATGCCCGAATTGCAAATGTGTGGAAAGTCCTGTTGAATTTCACACAAGTCTTACATACTGAAAAATCCTCGGTACAGCCAAACTCAATTTTCTTCCTTGAAAACTTGGGCAATAATATAATGTTTCTAAATATTTTCCCATCATTTCAATCTTGGAATGAAAGTACTTGGAAAATTTCAACCAAAGCGATTCAAATTGAGGCAGGCAACCAATATATCATTTTGGTTCAAGGCATAGAAGCCTGACAGTACTGCACACTGAGAGCAGCTGCGTATTTCCCATCCTAAGGAAACTTTAAACCCTTATGAACTAAGCTTTAGTTAAGTTTAGAACTGAGTAATACAAGGGGGTTTTAGAGCTAAGAAAGGTCACACTTTAAGGAAAGTGATACTATAGTTTATTTACAAAAATATTCCAGAAGCCAATAACCAGAAAGATACTTTACTGTTACAAATATGTGCAATACTGATTTCAAGCTCCCTTCAGTACCCAAGGTAAATTTAAGTAATTTAGTACCCAGCTAAATTTAAGCAACAAATATTTACTGTTCTCTAAACACTTTCAATAATTTTAAGACTAACAGTTATTCAACTGTTATCCAAAAATCTCAACAAATGCCTACCAACACACGTTGAGAAAATATAAATATTTTTTTCCCCTCTAGTTTTATTAGTGGTGTTTTCATACAAGTATATCCCACAACACAAGTCTGGGACAAAATAATTCCAAACCAGTCCAACAAAATCAGAGAGAGAAGGAAATATTTCATGTTTGGAACATTTCCTATTGAACTCCCTTTTTTCTATCCTTAAGAATTTGGGAGTTTGGTTGGTTGGTTGGGTGTGGGGCTTTTTTCCACTTTTAAATAAGATTCTAGCTAAACTTTGTAGCTCAGAAGTTTCTAAAGATAGCAAATATCCTCCAATCCTAAAGCCAAACCCTCCATCTCCATTTTGCATTAAAAGTAGCATGAAGATCCTTTTTTAATCCTGCAACGAACGCAAGTATCCCCCTTCTGTCACAATTCATTAGTGCCAAAATAATTACACTTCCCTGCCAGAAAGCATACCCCATGCACAGGGTTGGGTTTACTAAAACCTGTGTTTCAAAAATGACAAAACTATGAAAATACAGCTGACATAAGTCACACCACAGTAAGCGCATGTACAGTATATGCATGCTATACAGGCAATTGAGTATTGCTAAGAAATGCCTACTTATTTGATCACTGAACAGATTTCAACTTCATGTGTATGACATTTTGAAGAATTACTAAAATATGACTGATCACATTTCTTGGCTGATAACCACAGGCCCATCACGCAAAATTAATTGCAAAGACATCTGTTATTTGCTGAAAAACAAATTACCAATGTTTGCTAGTTTGATTCTTTCAATTAGTTTGATTCTCTTCCTTCTAATATCTGTGAAACAGACTGACCTCTACTTTTTCCCCTAAACCTACTTAGCTTCTACTATCTCTAAAGAGTGAAATAAAATTCTGCCCTAAATTACAGAAACATGGGTAGGGAGAATCTTGTATTTTCAGATTTTTACATTGCTGAGATTTTTCTTCTGGAAAAAAAACTTGCAGGGCAATTCCAACAAGAAGCTGATGGTGTGATGAATTAATTTCACACATCACATGTGAAACTTAAACTTTTAAGGTTCAACTAGAGCTACTACTTCCAAACACAAATCCCTTTCTTTTTTCCTAATTTGTAAGAAAATATGCAAACTATACTGGATATTTTTCTAAGATATGAGGTGCTTGTCTATTATTCTGAAATACCATTACATTTTTTTTTTAAATCCAATTCAGCAGGAACAATTCTACAACTTCATCTTTCATTCAGGTCAAATTTCCTGAAGTCAGTACAAAGTAATGGAACACCCTTTTTGAGGGTGGGTTTGTTTGTGGGTTTTTAGTTGTGGTTTTGTTGTTTGTTTTTTTTTCCCTTAACAGTATTTATCATTCTAGGAGCGGATTATTTCCCCATTAGCGTTAAACTCTACATTCAGCAAGTATCTGCTGCTAATAACTCCCAAGTGTCTTCTGGTATTTGTAGAAAAGACCACTCAGAGTTATTTAACTTTAAAAATTAATGAAGAGCAGGTGCAAAAGGCAGTTTTCATAATGGTCTATTTTTGATAAAATAAGCATACTGTAACATAGATGCATAATAAATCTCTATACGCACAGTAGTTACTCCCATTTTTCATGGTTTTGCTATCCGGACAGTTTCAAATTACAACCAACTATTTAGTACACACGTCAATGAAGACTCCCTACAAAAAATTATTTTAACTATTACTTTACTGTTACCAAACCTTTTCAGAAACCTCTCTACTTACTAAATTTCAGTCTTCAAAATAACAAAAGAGAGAATTGCAAATTCATACCATCAGCTGAGGCTGACAGTTTCTATGTTCCAGCCCAACACTTGGGGAAAGGACAAAATATTTACGTGTCTTTTCAGCAAGATTCCCACAAGGCTGGTTCACATTCATACAGAAATGGTTATAAAGATCATGTTAACAAATGTCCATATAAGAATGACCCAACAGAGAACATACGGTAACTTCCTGGAGAAGTCTTCTCCACTTTTTGTCATTACTGGATCATGGGAAGTTGTGAATGCTCCATTGCTGGTGGTGTTCAAGGCTGGGCTGGACAGAGCCTTGGGTGGCATGGTATAGTGGGAGGTGTCCCTGCCCATGGCAGGGGGGCTGGAACTAAATGATCTTAGGGTCCTTTCCAACCCTAACTATTCTACGATTCTATGATTATTATTTAAAATCATTAACATGGATTATCAGATTAATTATTTGGAAGTGCATCAAACTGCAAGACTCCTAAAATGGAGTTTTTAGCTAGATTTACAGCTTGTTACAGAAAGAGGACAGAATCAGGAAACTGAGGAACACTTAAAGCAGATGCACCAGTCATGCCACAGTCTAGCCTTGAAGTCCTTAACCAACCAACTGGTTCTCCTTCACAGCCTCTCAGCAAGGCCTTGTGGGCTGCAAGGGAACCCAGGTCTGGCCACTTTTAATCTTCTGTGAAAACCAAAATAAGTCCATACCTTAACTCTGAAAGTAAGGCACTGAAGATTTTTCTTAAGCTACCAAAGAAAGTAAATTTTGGTTTGTACTTTTTCCTGATTTTTAGGAGTGTGCTGAACTCTATCATTTATCTTCCCATAATTTTACTTCAAAAATTCTTACATACCATCTATCTTTAAATACAAGAACTAAGGTCTAGAAAGAAATTACACTGAAAATAGGGTTCTGTGTAGATTTCCAAAGACACCACAATCCCAGGCATTTTAGAAATACTTTAAAAGATAACAGTGCAGTGAAGTGTTACTGACAGGTATTTTATTGTCTTCTATCTTTAATTTTGTGAAGTTTACTCTGACAAAGAAAAATAAATGCACACACCTTTCCTCCCCTCCACAGTGCAATTTATAGCTCCTCAGATTATATAAAAATGCCAATTCTGCATGCCTGCAAGTTGTACAATTTCCCCTTTTACTAACTTCCATTCTTCACTATAGCTAAGGCATAACTTACACCTTATCAATCACTTTTGGGAAAAAAAAAAAAAAAAGGCAATGCAATAGTGTGTCTACAATTCATTAGAGTTGTGAATAGCTCATTGAACATGACTTTCACACATTCTGGCAATCCCACCTCCTGAAAGAACACGAGATAAGGTTACTTTAATCCTTTCAAAGAACTGCACTATTCTGCCTTCCTTTTATCCCTTTAAATATCCTTCCTAGTTAAGAAATTAACATTCTCTCTCATACAATTCTCACACAAATTGTACTTTTACTTTTCTGCATCTCTTGTTAATTACATGATGTTATCTCCAATAATCTATTCATGAAGCACAGATAACTTTGGTTACCAATAAAAGGAAAAACTTAGCATAAATTGCTTAGCACAAAGTTAATCTTATAAAGCAAGGAATAAAGAGGATCTAACAGCTATTATATGACTTATCAGCTTCTCTAAAAGGGTCACTACTTTTTTTTTCATGAGACTAATTAAATACCTTAACAATGTCATTGAAACTTCATGAATCTTTCAATAAAATACACCCTGCCTCTACAACATGTTTTCATTTATTAAGCTCACTTAAAATGCAAAGATCTAGGAGAACCCCATTGACAGTTGAGCAGGGCCACTCAGTTAATTCTTCTTATATGGTTTAAATGCAAAGAATAATGACCACTATAACCTATGACAATTAAAACTACAGCCATCTGTCACAAGATGTTAATCCTCTTATTTCAGCAGCTACTAGACTTTATGAAAAGCTTTCCTAAAATGCCTACCTTTCAGTGCAAAGAACTGACTTTTCATCTGCTTGTGTAGTAAGCCCTGCTTCATACATCATGAATGTATCAAAAATTTTCAGGTAGAAATGTATGTATCCTACAAATACAGCTCCTCACAGTATTCCCATTTCCTGTGTACAACATACAGAAATGATACACTGAAATTTTATAGTAAAACTTAATTTGATGTTTCCTTAAATACAGTCCAAATGACTCAGCTATGCTGCAATGATCCTATGACAGTCACATAATTCCATTAAGCTAAACAAGAACCATGATTTTTCTAATGGATTTAACTTTATAGGAAATCCTTAAATAAAAATTCATGCCTTATATACATTTCAATCAAGGACAAAACTTAAAGGTCCAGAGTAATCATAAAGCTCAAGACAGCAACTGTATACTACCCAGACATGATTCTTTTCAAAGCTTCTGGAATATATCTTTTGACGGGGAAAACGTAAGAAGAAAGTTAAGTGCTGGTTCAAGTATGCGGACTGGCCAGATCCTAGTATTACAGGCAGAGTGAGTCCGTGAAATAACGGATTGACCTTTTCCTAACTGAGCTGAAAGAGATTTTTTTTATATTAAAATGTACTACATAACTTGGACAAGCTTCTCTTTGCTACTACACAACTCCAAAAGATAAGAAAGTGTGTTAGGAGGTTTAGGCCTCCTGACAAGTCCAAGTCATCAGTTAGGGAAGTCACCAGCACCTGATTTCACTGTTTAAGGTCCCAAAATAGAATTCAGTCACCATGGAAAACCAACAGTACAAGCAAAGAGATAGACATGGAATCCCTCTTTATTTAAGCCAATTCATGATCAAATAGCTAAAATAAGGACACAGGCAATACAGAAAAAGAAGGATACTCCTCCCACACTAATACAATGCTGAACAGTTCAGGAGACTAAAGCTGAAAATCGATTCATATGCATTAAAAGTATCCCTTTCCAGTAAGTTTCAGGGCATCCTCCCCTACTACATCAAATGGGGACATATTCATGTTGCAAACAGAGATAAAAACACTCCCAACCTCAGAGTATTTCTGTAAGAGAGATGATAAAGAAAACAGCCCACAAGCAACCAGCTCTTCATGGGTGGACTTTCTAAACCTCCATTTGTTCTGCCATCAAGGTATGTACGTTAGAAAAGGCAAATTTGCAGGACATGTGATCCCACTGAAGAACAATTTTCAGAAAACACTCCTAAATGAAATGCAGGCATAGGAAAGGTATCCCAACTATAGCTTTAAATTCCGAACACTGCTGATATGCAGAAAAACCATGCTCTAATCCATCTCGTTTGTGTGGATGAAGAAAGGATGTCTCTATCCAGCAGAGCCGCTTCTCCCTAGCCATAGCAAGAAACTGTGTGACAGACGAGTTGTTGCAGACTGCACTGCCTAAAGGAAGAATAAACCCAAACCTCTCAGATTACAGCATAAACCTAAGTAATTTCGTCAACAGGTGCTTTAAACTAATTCATCTGGAAGATTCAATTTCACTTTAGTTTATAATCTTCTAAGTGGTGTGGTGTTACCATTTCTGTTTGGCATCCTCTAACTTTTTAACATTAAGTACAATACAAACAGAACTTGGAGAAAGAGTGTAAGGGATAGTAGAGTCATTTAGAATTATGAACTTTCCCTTGAAATAACAGATATTCATATTCAATTTTATCTATAGACAAAACCCTTCTGCATATTTTTTGCTCTGAAAGCTGTTTCAGGAACATGTTAAAAATTAGGGACTCAAAAGTTCTGGGCCTCCTCTGCTTTCAGAACTATTGAGACAGAATAATTAACAAGATTCACACGTTTTCCTTGGACCTACCCCAAACTACTCCATGGAAGTATTACTGGAGGACTTGGGGATGATGCTCAGATTGCTATAAAAATGTCAAGAAGCAGCTAGCTTTAAAGAAGACAAATATTAGAACTTGCAAACATACTGTTGTGAGGACTTTACAGACCTAAAGCTCCCACTGTGCCTACAGGTACTACTCATGCGTTGTGCCTGAAGGCCTAAGCAGTTTTTCCTTTTTGGAAAGGAAACTCCATTCAGTCAACCCTAACATCCCTCTAAACTACCACATTTTACTGTAAACAGTAGTATATGACTGTTTATAATGAACTAAGCTTTTTTTCTTTTCACATTCTGAACAATTAGCAAGAACTGAAGGTACAGGTTGAATAAATATCAGTTTACAGATTGAGAGTTTTTGTATTGTGATGACACTAATGCACAGAATTATCTTTTAAAAGGACATTTTTCTCAACTCACTTAAAACAGCTTAGAAGAACTACATTGCAGGACTCTAATAATAAATATATTTTAGTTCTCCATTCAGTATTTAAGCACTAGATTACTCTTACTGCATTGTAGTAGGATGTCAATTGCATATTTTAACTGGATTTCTGTATGAATCCTGACTTCTGTGTAACATCTCTAACAGTGCCTAATTCATGGCTACATAGCTATATGCACAGTAGTTTTTCCTCAATAAAAATTTGTGCTTTGCTTGCAAGGCTTAAAAAGTTTTCACATTTCATTCATACAAATATATCAAAACTGATGTACATACCCATACATGTCAAAATATATCTCAGTTTTTTACTGTGAGGGTGCCTGAGCAGCAGGAGAATCTCCCAGGCAGGTTGTAGAGTCTCTACCCTTGAGACAGTCAAACCCCACGTGGACAGTCATGGGCAGCTGGCCCTGGGTGACCCTGTTTGAGCAGGGGCTGGATCAGATGACCTCCAGAGGTCCTTGCCAACCTCAGTCATTCTGTGATTCTGTATCTAGCAGGTACTAAAGCTGAGGTTTAAAAAAATCTAGTTCCACTGACACAGGAAAAAAAAAATTAATTCTACAACACTAGTTTTCTTGGCAGTACTAAAAGCAGACACTTAACACAAAGGTAAATTACAATATCTATAAAAGTCTTCCATTTGATTTTAACACCTACAGAGCATATGCACACAGGAGCTAGTTAAAGGGTTACTGTATTTAGAAATCATCTATTTCTTTCTTATTTAATAGCTGTTACCATCATGTTTTGCTGCTGCCGCTCCTCCTGCAGATGGGAATTCATTGATATGATTAAATTTGATGGTATGATAATGTATGGTAATCGTGATTAATCAGAAGCCCACTAGCAAATGGAGGATGTTGGGTATTATGTCACCTGCATTTTAAACTGCATTCCCTCTATGCCAGCCTGACAATACTTGACAGCTGGAGGGATCTCATGCTGCATCTGCTTGCTACTACTTATAGATCTGGTAAGAGAAAGTGCCTATCATTCCTTCACTATCTTAAGCGCTGTAATTATACAGCTTTGTAGTCAAGTTGTGAAAACAGTGTTAAAAACAAAAGATTTTTGCTAGCTGCTGAACAAGCTCAGTCTCACATCTGCAAGGGCTATAATCTGAAAGAAATGTAATTTGATGCAGCAGCCTCATTCAAACATGATTTGCATGAAATGCTGTGTAAAGCAGTATCCAAGAAATGTCAATCAACACCACCTGATACCATGTATCCTGTTAAATGAAAACAAAATGCTTTCTACACTACCTGTGATATGCCACTGCTACATAGTAATAGAGTGAAAATTTCATTTATTCTTACTCATTATAGTAAAGCCATAGCTAAAGCAGAATAATTGTGAGGAAGCAGGAAAATAGTTTTCATAAGTGCAAGTGGCTTTTTTCTCTTCATTAACAGTTTGTCTCCTACAATGTACTGTTGCAAGCACATACTAGTTACTAAATGCCATTACTTACTGAATGCCAGTTTTAAATGACTGACTGTACTTAGATGCAGGACTGTTTAAGTTGTCCCTACTGTAAGATACTGGAGAATATGAGCCATGACCTTACCAGTTGGCAAAACCTTTATTCGTATGTGGCAACTCATGGTCAAATCTGAAACAACAGGAGAGAAGGGCTATCCGCACTTCCCACAACAAACAGCAAGCACTATTGCAAGGAGGTTTGTTTTAAAAAGCACCACTGCTACATATTGCAAGAGGTGTTTGAAGGCATACCCACAGACCCAGGAGCACTAATATCCATTAAACTGACCCAAGTTTGCTACCATGGTGTTTAGGCTTATTCAAGTCCGTCCAAGGACCACTTTGGGGAAATATGAGTAAACTGCGCTGAAGTACCTTTTATAATTAACTTGTATAGCACTAATATATTGCTTGTCTAAAAGAAATGCTCCAAACAAGCAGCAATGAAGAATGGCAATCTCTCTTGCACAACAACTAAAGCACATACTTAAAAAAATCTCTCAAAGATTAAAAGCATAAACAGGCATTTAAAAATAGTGTCTGAATTACAAATAACACTTGAAAACTTAGAATTCAACAAAAGAGGGTTCTCGGAAATGGTGGGGAAAAAAATGAATCAAAACTAATCAACTGCCTCTGACAGCATTCATTTAAGACAGCACCTGATGTCCTAGAGAAGTCAAATGAGAATATATAGGAAGTTTATATAAGATTTCTACAGTTAAAAGGAAAAAAAAAAAATCAAGTATTATTTGGGATAAGGATTATTTTGAAAAGAAATTGTAAGGTAAGTTCTAAAACCAAATCATGTCAGAATCCCCTGGGAACTGAAAAGACATACAGTGGAGGATATTCACAAGGGCCTGAGGACAAGTCATTCTATTGAAGTCTTTATTTTTCAGCACTGAATAAAACATAAATTTAAGTTATGCAATTCAACTTTTTCAGACTTAAATTCAACAGTTACCTAAAATGCACCCAGTGCACTAAGGTGTCCTATCAAAAGATAAAAGCTTTGTGCATTAAGAACCACTAGTCTTCCTGGCATAAATTAGTCAGGCAGACACTAGTGCCACTTCATCTTGCGCTCCATACCACTTCAGACTATTCTTACTTCAGTTCTGAAACTCAAGTTGACTAAAGTTAATAAAATGTGCCTGTGAGTTGGATATGTGCCCAGCTTTCACCACACCCAGGGTGTCAGATTAAGGACATTGGCTAAATCGGGATCACAGAATCACAAAATGGGTTAGGTTGGAAGTAACCTTAAAGATCACCTAGTCCCATCCCCCTGCCATAGGCAGGGACACCTTCAACTACACCAGGCTGCTCAAAGCCTCATCCAGCCTGGCCTTGAACACTGCCTGGGATGGGGCAGCCACGACTTCTCAGGGCAACCTGTGCCAAGCATCTCAGCACGTTTGTAGCAAGTTTTTTCCTAATGTCTAAGCTAAATCACCCCCCTGCCAGTTTAAAGCCATTACCCCTTGTTCTGTCACTACAAGGCCTTGCAAAAAGTCCCTCTTTGCTTGTCTTGTCAGCCCCTTCAAGTGCTGGAAGCTGCTCTAAGATCTCCCTAGAGCATTCTCTTCTCCAGGCTGAACAACTCCAGCTCTCTCAGCCAGTCTCTGTATGAGAGGTGCTCCAACCCTTAAGAGCATCTTCAGGGCCTTCTCTGGACTTGCTCCAACTTTGAGAATTCTCCTAGCAAAAGGCATACAGCTGCATTAACAGGATCTGGTCTCTACGCAGTGGCTTCAGAGCAGGACTCAAGACAGAGACAGCGGGGGAATGGCCTCAGACCCAAGGAATTCCTTTACCTTGAGAATTTACTGTTCACTCTCAATGCCCCACTCCGACCACAAATGTGGATGCCAGGGACGTCTCACAATTTCTGGCTAAAGAATTTTAACAGCGAAAAGAACACCTTCCATCTTCTGACATGCTTTATCCTGAAGCGGACATGACAACAGTCACTACACTTTTTTAGCTCTCTATCTCTAAAATGCATACACATGCCACATGGTTATTACTTCAGTGTTCATTAATTTAATGATGTCTGAAGTAAAAGGTCTTTACAAATACTTCTTCAGGCAAATGCTGAAATATTTTAGGCACAGAATGTGCTGTAGACTCACAAAAGGGATGAAAAGATGTGGACCATCAACTTAGCTCCTAGTTTTGTATTCAGTAATGATCTGGCCTCTGTAATAGTCAGTTAGCAGCAGCTCACATGTAATTGTTTAGAAATACCTTTTCCATTTGCTACTGATCTTTTTCTTCCCTTCTTTTACCTCACTTTTCATCACAAAGGAACTTTTAAACTACTCTCTTAACAGGAGTTAAAAGAAAAATTAGCCAAGAAAACAAACACTGCAGGACAGGAACCACAATGGTCCCCCTTCTGTAACAAGAAAAACCACAGGCTCCTGCACAGAGGCATCTGCAGGAGTTAATGATTCGGTCAGAAAACATGTGAAAAGTTCAGGAGACACATACACCTAGTCTCTGAACAAAGTATTCCATTACCTTGCTTTAAAGGGATCAGTCCCCATAGCAAACTGTTATTTGTGAAATTCCAACCGTGAGACGAAGACAGGAACGTGGAAAAAGACATCTTAACCACTTTAAAGCAAAGGTAGATGATAAAGCAAGACCTTCAGAAGGACTCTGACAGAGGTTGGCTTAATCTGTTCTTTAAACAGTTTAAAGAAAACACACACTTGGCACTTGCACAGTTCCACACTAATTCAAATACCTCAAAAAATATTAGCATTTACTATGCTTGAAGTTTGGATTACTATCAACCGCAGCCACCTAAAGAGAACTGTGCAATTCAGACAAGCACAGAAGCCTTCACAGAACTCTGCTATAATTCTGAGTTAGCACAGGTTCACCACATTTCTCAGCTGTAACATGCTCAGATCCACCACTTATTCAGTTTTAATCGGCTGAACATATCTCAAGCATCATTCACATAAGTCACCTTTGAATGCTTATGGAGTAACAGAGAAAGCTTCCGCTTGTTTCAAGATTCGTGTAAATGTTAAAATAACTCCAAGTAGGGAATACAGATTTATCCCATTCTGTCCTTTCTAGTACTTCCTCTCTAAACATTTCAGGAGTTAAGCTCTAAAATAAGAAATAACTTATCAATGAGCCCTACCCTGAAATATTAAGACTTAGATTCAAGGTGAAGCAAGTTTAATCAGTCCCAACTCAAAGCAGGTTCAATCCTGATCAACTTTACCCTGATTTAGTACTATATTATTTCACAGGTTTTAGAACTCACACCAATATGCTAACATGTGCATTACAACTTTGTTCACCTCCTCAATTACATCCTTCCACAGAAAGCTGTAAAAGTTAACCATTACATGGTTACCAGTCACTTCAGTAGCCCAAAATTAATAACAGCTCGTTTCCAATGGATTTATGACTTGCAATTGATTAGCTCTGATAGAAGCTCTTCCCATGTTCAGAACACACATGGGCTCTCTGCGCTGAGAAGTTTCTCTCCTAGATAAGACAGGAACTTAAGAGGCATTTCTCCCTTCCGTTAGGGCACTAGCCACTTTTAGGTCTCTCCCCTGCAAGATTTTTACTACCTTTAATATTTCCAACTCCGCCACATTCAATCAAAATAAACCACCCAGTTCAAAGTTAAAGGGGAAAGCAGGCTACAAATGTTTAATTCTAACCCCACAGGTTTTTCTGAAAACTGAGCAATCAGAAATTGCAATTCAATATTATCCTGTGATTAGGCAATCCTAAAAGCAAGAGCAAATTCAAGTTATTACATATCCAGAGATTCTTCCTACAACGAGCAAAAGGATGAACAAACTACAGTCTGGAATACTTCTTTGATCTTCTCAAACGGCTTGTCAAAGTTGTCTTAAGCATTGCTATGAGTCAACATTTATACATAAACAAGTGTATTATAATGGCACAAAGGCACCTGACATGTAACAGAGCACAAAAGGTAGTTCTGCAAGATAAAACGTTAGTCAGAAAGCAAATTTGTCTTCAGCTCAAGAGCTAACATACTACATTTAATAAAACAAACATGAGATATGTACACAGTGACACTTAATTCCTAATCCTAATATGACTGATAACCTATGCAAAATTTATAAAGTACTTCCTAAGGGAAGTCCATATTATACCCATTTTATAACTCAGTGAGTCATGGAAAGATTAAGTAACTTTCTGAGGGTCACACAGCAGGTTACCAGCTGAAGTAGGGAAAATAAAAAAAATAAAAAAAAAACAAAACAAAACAACACCAAAAAAAACCAAAAACCCACCCAAAAAACCCAAACTCAGGTCAACCAAATCTCCATACTGGATCCTCTTAGTTAAGATAGCCCTTCTCCTCCTTATTGAAAAAGAACTACACTGACTCACTCTCTGCTAGTGCACTGCTTACATAAAAAGGCAGCAAGCAGTCAAGTATTTTCCTTCAGGCAAAAAGTGTGAGTCCTACCAAAAATATTCAGTCTATTTGATTCTCCTCTTTAACACTGTTGTACACTAGATTAGTGAGGTTTGCAGTACTTCTCAACTCGCAAAACCAAAAGTGAACATAATTAAAATCTCATTTCACAGTCAATTAAAAAAAAAAAAATCCAATTTTTCTACATTGATGTAAACACACTTGAAAGATGTCAGTTACAATGCCTTTACAGATAGTTCTTGTCCTCCAATTTCTTTTCTATCCCGCATTGTGTTTATTGGCAATGCAACTTAGTGTCAAAAGAAAACAAATTCAAGATACTCGTTTGCATAAAAACCAATCAAAATTACTTTCAAAATGCTAATAAGGTCTCCACATAATACTAAAGGCTGCTGAAGAAAATAAATTCCTCTGAAAACCACAGCACCTTTAAACAGGAAAATATCTATGGTTAAATTTTGATGATATAATTATGTAACATGTATTTCCCCAATGTAATTGTGGTTTTAGTGCTCCACAATTTTACACTTCACAAAGGAAACAAGGCATTTAAAAACTCAGTTACTATACAAACTACAGACATCACAATTCTTCACCTAGATGCCCTGTACAAAAAATACAGTCATAAAAAACAACAGGTATGCAACATGGCAATCAAAAGTCACAGATTTCTGAAACCTGCTTCTTTCAAATACATATGATCTCTATCCAAGTAATTTATCATGTAATACTACACAGATGTTCGCAAACATCTACTTTCCACCTTTAACACTGCACACATTAACAGAGGGTAATTTTTGTGTGCTTTATATTGTTGGGAAGCATAATAGATGGGTCTTTAAATATTTAAAATATTTAAGGTGATACTGCACAAACTAATTTTTCTTTTGCTTATTTTGATACTCTGCAAACCACCCAACCTAAAAGTTCAGGGCAAGGAAGCTGAAATGATAAGAAAAGGTCTGGCAGCATGCACTCCTTGCCTTCACAGAATTAAAAAAAATTACCAAGTGAAACCAGCCTACTGAAGCAGCTTAGTGCCTTGTTTGTTTTAGAAGTTAGAAACATAAGAGAAAGCAAGGTCATGGAATGCCATTCCCATTTTTATGTAAAAAACCATGAGGGCATTAAAATGCTTGAAGAGATGATAAAAATAACTGCTGATTTTTACAATAAATGTATATTACTGCTTTTTAAGCTTAGGGATTATTTCAAATAGCCTTTTATTATATCAAATAAAATAAGGATTCCATTTTCACATAAAGAGTCAAGTAATAAAACGAAGCCAATATTCCTTAAGACAAGACGCATTCACTCCTCTCCCACTGGAGAGAGTGGTTCAACAATTTTACAGTTAAACAGAATTAATTCTACTCTCAAAAATCCATTGACCTTAAGCTTATAACAAACATTTTCAACTGCAGAGTGTATTGTCAATATTTACAAATCCTTAAAATTATATTTCACTAGAACAGCTTTTATTTGCTATATTAATATTTCCTTGCAAATGTATGCTTATCCATATCAGAGAAGAAGAAACAGCTGCTACTCACAGGAAACCTCTGGGGTCCTACAGCAGGTCGTGGCTGGGCCGGAACTGGCAGCAAGGGCACTGAAACAAGAAGCACCTTTTAACACCATTTGTTTTACCTAACAGTTGTTGTTATTTTCAAAACCAGTTGCAGTAAGAAGCCATGATTAAAATCTGCTACATTTACCCTCACGTCACAGTTCTTACAATTAACTTTAAGCAACCATTCCCTCCCCTGCAAGATGCAACAGGGCAATTAGGCTTCTCCTCGTTAATTTGCATAATTTAATTCTGCATTTTCCAGAATTAAATTGCTTCTCGTTGCAGGAAGGAAAACCAGAATACTTAATTCAGCCAAAGACATCTCTTAGACAAAGCTGACAGAGACTCTAACAATAATTTCATGTTTCAGACAGAAGGATATATGATTAACCTGCCTTCTCAACTTCATGCCCCTCAAGATTTCCTAGGCATCTCCCAGTGTCACCACCAACCTCCCACAGCAAGCACAGGCATGAGAGAGTATTTGGTATAAATCATTGTTCATAGGAGGGTAAAATGAGGGAGGCCATGGCAATTAAGAGCTAGCAAAAACTACCTCATCTGGCCCTGCTATTGTAATGGTACATGCAACTGCGATCACAGCTCATGTCACCACAGAACTGCTGATCTCAGATTAAAGACCCTCTTCCTGAACAATAACCTCAAAAATCAGTATTTCAGGGAGATTAACATGGCTGACTTGTCCATACAACTGCATTTCAGAAGACTAGTCACAAAAAATATCTCCCCAAACATTCACTTAAAGGTTATGACATAATGCACAGAGCACCTACAGGTGGATCTACCCTGGGGACTGAATCTACATTTGAATCTCCAGTACAAAGTGTAGTGACAGATTTCCCACCTTCCAATGGGCTTTTTATTTCTTCAAGCTGTCAAAGTAGTTAAAAATATGCATTTCAATGTTACACCAAAGGCCTAGAGAAGTGAGAAGTTAAATAAAGCACTTCAAAACAGCACCAAATGCGTCCACATATTTACTAAAATACTTTTAGTAAGGTTATTTTTCCTCAGTTTGCTTTTAGCACTTCTGAAAGTGACAGGAAAATGTTTCCCCACACAGGATTAAACATTAACTTTGCAGACAACTACTGTATGCCACTCCAGAACATGAAAGATGGTTAAGAAATGTAGCTAGTTTAAGGGAAAAGTTCAGTACATTTCCCAACACAGGAGTTTGCCAAGATGCCTCAAAAATCTCTTTCTCCTTGGCAACTGAGGCACTAGAACGAATGCATTAATGGCTATTTTTAGTCCATGCCTATTGCCTGGCTTGTGTCCACTTCTATTAAGTACTTGTGGCTTACTAGTTCAGGGACTGATGGGATAAACTAATTGCACCAGTCTTTCAGCACCAAAAGACTGCATGCAAACTTTGTATCAGGTTACACAAGAAAATTAGTCAAATAGTCTCATCTTGGCTTCTAATGAACATCTGTCTGTACCAAACAGCCATAGCCACCTGGAAAAAATTGACAGGGTGCTCTTGACAGACCTAGGATGAAAATAGCTAAGGTATTACAGGTCAGAGAGGAACTGAGAAAAACTGCAAGAGGTCAGGAATATAGAGAAATGTCAACTGAGAAGGGTACTTGCAACTATTTCAGTATCCTGCCTCTGGCAGTAGCATATAGAGATATATTTATATATTTTAAGGAAATGAATTTAATACTCATGAAAGATAGCAGTTCAGATGGGCCCTTTCCATCCTTGGACACTTGCTGAAGCAGCAGTATCAGATACGCATTCATTTTCCTGATGTCAAAATCTTCCACAGGTTTGAAAAGTATGTTTCAAAAATAACACACAGTATTTTGTTAGACACTATTTTAAGAAGACATAATTGGTTTTGGCTGTAAATTCCAATGCTATACCTGAAAAGATGGAGAAGCAATTCCCATATTAATTACTTTGGAGAAATATAATGCAATTTTTCCCAAGATACCAAACACTTTTTAAAAGGTAAATGGCATACTGATCTACTGAGCCATACAGTGCTCATGTCAATTTTGGCAGCACCACAGTATCCTTGAAACAGTTGTCTGTGGTATAAACATGAAGGTGAAAAAAAATCAATGCCTATTATCACAGGTTGAATTAGTATTTCATAGTATATCTACATACAGTCCTCCAGCATTTGCAAATGGACCATTCTCAAAGCACTGGACATACATTCAACCAAAAATTACTAACAGTAGCTCAAAACTAACTTAGAGAATAGGACACACAGAGAAAACTATATCACAAATAAGCAACCAAAGGACATGGGATTCAAATGCCACAAAAGACAACCGAATGCCAACTGAACAGTAACTGCAACAGGTATGCACAGAGGCTCACATAACTGTTCTAGGGGGTTTGATAGACTGAGTTCTTCTTAATCATTTCTGAAGAAGCTTCACAGACTAAAAATAGAAAATTGTTCTAAAAGTAGAGAAGTTTGACTAAAAGTAGAAATTTGTTTGAAACAAGCTGACAGTAACTATTTTTTTGAACCAAGATTCAAAGGGAGAGAGATGGTGGCCACTACAAGAGATTTGCCTTGGAAACATCAAAGGAATAAGCCAATGATAGGATTCCTCAAGAGCACTTCAACTCCCTTTCAGGCTGCAGTAGCTGGCTACTACAGCCTTTATACATGCTATTTTACTCACACTAAAATTTCATAATAATTTACAAGAAGTTTAAATCTATTTTAGAAAACACTGATATACTCCATGAATTTCAAGACTAACTCAAACAAAAAAGACATTGAGAAAGTATATTTCTATGATTTGCAGTTTGAAAAAGCGTCTCTGATGCCGACAATTAGAAGTATAAGCTTAATCATGCCAGAAAAGTAAAGAGGAAAAATGTCAGTCTACACTAAAACATGACAGCACATCATTAAAATTACCAGAACCTAAGTGTGCATATCAGGCTCTTCTAAGACACAGCAGTTTAAGCTTCCAGGCATCACATTTTCAACAACAGAACCCCAATAAACTTTGCACCTATCCAACTGTGTTCTCCCATGGGTAAAAGCCCCTCATGTATCTGGAAATGTATTCAGCCAAGAAGGGGCAAAACATCATCAAGAACATGGAAGTCCATCTGATATTTCATACCTCCCATTACCCCGAAATAAGTAATGCTGCTTGTGAAACGCATCCTAACATTGTCCACTACCAGTCTCTGCCAACTGGGCCCACACGCAGAAGGATTAAACTGAGGATTAACTTTTTAAGAGGAAGTTTATAACAGCACTCCCTACACTGGAACTTCTGTCTACCATTTGCCTGAAGTGACAAGTGCCATTGAACATTTTAGAAGCATGCTCACCTTCCCTAAAGACTAGTGATTTCCTCTACATTTTCTTAAGGTGTGCAAATGTTTTTGTGTTAAGGTGTGCAAAAATATTTTCAGGTAACATAATTGTCTTGCTGCAGACTAAAATACTGAGACGGCCACTAGTGTCAGCCACTGGAGAAAATTCAGCTTCCCATACATGCTTCCTCATCAAAAAGATTAAAATCCTACAGTGATTTAAAAGACTGCATTAATAGGATGCTGCACACCTATTAGCAGAAATATTCAACAGTCTTGCCAAGGATTTCTTCAGTAAAATGTATGGCATAAAGGTATTTTGTACGTACTAGCTGCCATCAATACCCATAGCAAAGATCTTCTTCACTGAAATACAGGTCTTAACACCATTCAAAAACAGACCACTTATTCTCCAGGGCTGCATTATCCATCCAATAATGAAGATCTCCTAAAATGCAGGAGATACACAACTTTATTAAAACCAGGATCTGCAAGTAAAGACAGAAGAACAGACTATATTCAAGATCAGGTAAGGGCCTTGGAATACCCACAGCGCCACAGATGCAGTGGTAAGGCTGAAACAAGCCTGAAGCCACCTGATAATGTGAAAAGAAAAATACCTCAGACAAAAGAAAGATGATACGCTGGTACATTTTTGATGTTAGGCAAAAGCAATACTCTTTAGCAAGCACTGCTGGCATTAGGAGGACACTCCTACAGACAACTTGTTGACTGTTTCACAGGAAGAGAGGACAGGCATTTAGCCAATTTTTGCTTTTCACAAAATAGTAACTGTTGCTTTGGAAATGACAGGAAAATGCACAGAAGGCATAAATCCAAGACTAAAGGACCTTCTGAACTGCTTCCATATAATCTGTCCCGATGCATAATTTAGTGAAAAGCACCGATTTTATTAGACAAGGAAAAGCAAAATAATCTCTCCAATACAGCTATTATGAAGCCATGTGCTATAAAGCCTAACAGATCTCTATAAACTGGCAATATCCTATCCTTCCAAATTCCTACTTTTCACTGGTCAAATAAATGAAGCACCAGCTTCGAGTTTTGCTGATTTGAAAGGGGGAAGAACACAGAAAATCTAATGGTAAATCTGTATAAATACTAAGTATTTCTTTACTTTGTCTAATCCCAACAGAATCAGAGCTATGCAGGTGTCTTTTTTTCCCTCTTAGGGATTAAACACTTCCTAAGCAATGTTAACAGCTCTGCAAGAAATGCCCTAAAAAGTGTAGCCCAAAGACTGCTTGTGTTAAGTTATGGAAAAAATGTACTTGCAGGCTGCAAATCCAACAATCACAAATGTGGCACTGAAAGGAGAACTCAGGGTATGTATCCTGTTGAGTAAGGATAGCAGCTGGTACCTTTGACAGAGCGATTACAGTGCAAAGAGTGCTTTGACGTATTCTCACCGAAATAGGTGGGTGGTCATTCCGTGAATGATTGGCTGAAGCTGGAATGATGTGGGAAACTGCAGACTGCAGTACTTACCCAGTTTGAAAATTGACACTCACTACTTTTAAAAAGCACATTCTCTTTTCAGTTTCCATTTTTACTGCTTTTTGCAGGCTTTACAGTAGAGTAACAAAGATGATAAAGAAGTGAAAAGGCTTTATTTTTCAGCTGGCCACAGCCCAACAACATTACGTCTTACTTCAGGCAAAACATTTGTTTCAAGCTTAAGGAAAAAATACCAGCCTGAAGCACATTTCCATGAAGTGAAAAACAAACTGGCGCATCTCTGGCATAGAAGACGATGCTTGCATGACTGGGAAGGCGTTCAGAAAGCTCACCTTGTACAGGTGTCACTACTGTCCCCTTGAAATGTGGATTTATGTGTATGTTCTTCGGTTGCTGAGGTGTCACTGGAGGTGGAGTCATCATTATTCTTGGCGTTTCTATCTGAGGGGGCATATGTAGCCCTGGAGGAGGAGAAGAATGATGCTGATGCTGTAAAGGAAGCAGAGATTGTAACTGTTGCTGCTGCTGCTGTTGCTGTTGTTGTTGCTGCTGCTGCTGCTGTTGCTGTTGGTGGTGGTGCTGCTGTTGCTGCTGCTGGAACAGACTCCTAACAGGTTGCTGGTGTGTTGGAATTAACCTCTGTGAATGCGTCTAAAGTCAGACAAAAGAATAAAGTCAATAGGCTTTAAAGTTACAATATCCTAGCATAAACCAGCACAAAACCAAGACACCACTGGAGAACAATTAAGGCCAAATAGGAACAGAAAAAACTTCTGTCCCATATCATCAACTGGAACTGTTAAGAACCATCAGCACAGGGAAGCAAAGAAACAATTGAAGACATTCATGTGAAAGAGAGGATGGCAAAGAGTAAAGAAGCACACAGGGAATGAAGACAATTATCCACTTATTTTTAACAGTGAAACTATCTAGTTTCATGTGTTAGGGTTCTGCATGTGTTACTGGAAACTGTCATCAACTGCAATAAGGTGTGTGTGATGATCGCTAGAAATGTGAACCCTTGTATCAGAACAAGACCACTAACATCTACACCACATGTGCATAAGAGCCTCTCTGAGAAAACAGGCCTAACAGTAGCAACAAAAATCAGAACCCAAATTTAGCTAGATTCTTAAGGTATCAGTGCAGGCCATCTATCCATACTGCTCAAACAAAATAATACTTCACAGACACCTAAGTACATTTCACAACATAAAGGAAAGCCTCTTGTAACTGAACACTCTCAAATACAAACTGACAAAATCAGTTATTAGAAAAAGTGATTATGTTCAGAAACATTCTTCTGCTTCTAAACTCACTGATACTAGATATCCACCCTAGTTAGTACGATCAGTAACTTACAAACAATAGTGCAAGGAATCCTGAACAGGCCTTTTAGTAACAAAACTGACACTTTTTCATCAGCCATATACACAAAGCAAAGCAGCTACAAAGTATGGGCACTCATTACGATGAGCACAAAAATGTTTACAACATTTATGATCAAAATAGCCAGCAAAGACTGCAGCAATATAGAAGCATTACACCTTCACTGTCTAAAAAGCACAACATAGTTTACTGCAGGGCTCTCAACAGCTGAAATATCAGTTTCACCGACTCCTGCTAGTGATCAGTACCTACAGTTACTGCTGCTGGAAAAAAATCCCCTTTGTTTAATACAGATGACCCTGTCCTGCAAAGACATACACAGGCTTTGTCCTACAATCTCAGCTTCCAGTATGTTTTATGCCACTTAACAAAAGTAAGTGTGGCCTACCTCCTGATCACACAGTTGTGGATTGTTTGGGGGTTTTGGATGGAAAAAGTAGCATCATTTAGATTGTGATTCAAAGCACAGGGTAGAAAAAGAGCAAAGCAGCTACATATCATCTGAAATTCCAAGACGCTGATTTATGTAGTGTGATCATCTTCCTAGGGTTTTATTTGCCTCCACAGTAGCATGGCAGGTACACAAATAGATTTCTTTATTTCACAAGTATCAGCAAAAATGTTTCACAAAACCCAAGAAATATTTCACAGAATTATATTTTAAAATTTAACTACTCCTAATAATGTGGGACTGAACATGTTTTCACATTGCATGTAGAGGACTTGTTCAAGTAATCAACTTTCTCCTCCATCCTTATGCAAACCAGTAAGCCTAATTGCATTGTACAACCTGAAATCCACTTTTTATTTCAAGGCTTTGAGGTTCCTCAAGTTGAGGCTGGTAGCAGGACTAAACACATGCTTTACAATCACATTACAAAAGCCCATCCTGCCTAACACTGCTCTGAAAGAGAAAAAAAAAAAAAACAACAAACCATACACTGCAAAAGTACATTCAACCTTTGTAAAGATCCACTATTTAGAACACATTTCTCTAATTTCCTGAAAGCATTTTCAAAGAATACTAAGGATTAAAGGTACCATTGTTGATGGCTGGTTTGGCAGCAGTGCAGGCCTGTGATCCTTCATTCTTCCCCTATCATTGTCTCTCCTTTGTTCTCCCATTCCATGGCACATAACTGAGCCTCCTCTTCGCCCTCCTCTCCTTGAGCCATACCGTCCCTGTTTAAGCTGCCTTTCTCGCTCTTCAAATTCAAGTAATGCTGCTTTGGCTTCTGCAGAAAGTTCTGTTGAAAGAGAGAGATGAGGAAAAAATATTTTAGCTTTGTGCTGAAAAGCTGGAAAATATAATAAAAACAACATCCCTTGAACTACAGTAGTATCCCTGCAACTAACAAAATTTGCAAGCACTTCGATCTCCTTTAGGTGGCATGTTAGCATTTCATTATAGACATCGTTAAAAGGAAAAAGCAGGGATACCTGTGTCTGTTACACAAAAAGCAGCTGGTAAACAAAACAAACATGAACAAAAAGGTCTGGTTGCTGGTTTGGTTTTGATTTATTTTAAAGCTATTGAAATTTGTCTGATGCTGTCAGAGGCAGCCGCAGCTCCTCTCAAATTTGTAGTATCTTAAAAATCCCACGTATTAGCAGAGATGTCACACAATATAATGAAACCCCCAGTAAACTTTACAATAATGACTATGATGAGTCTTCCATACGAACAGATTTAATGCAACACATTCTTTTGCACATTGGACTGTTCCAAAGAATGATTTCCTGGTTGCTGAAGTGCTTTCCCAGTACGTAGCTACTTAATATCTACTCTGTTGCATGTGGTTTAAGAACCAGCTGTACTCTACAAGGGATAATTCCACTTAACACACATCAAAAATCAGTGCTAAGCTCAAGCCAAATACATGGCCACTGGTAACACCGACTCGACTCACATCACAGGCGAACACCAGAAAACAGATGGTATTCAACCAAGACTGCCAAATTTGCTTGAAACCTGGGACTATGCTGATAATATTAAAAGAAAACCATAGAGTAATAGTCCCAGGTAACCAAGTTACCTGGAAACACAGAGAAAATCTACAACAAACTCAGGAAATACACTGTGACAGCAAAAACAGTGCTATTTGCCAGATTTTAGTTACTTCTAAGTTTATCCCGTTTTAAAGGGATAAACTTGAACCCATGGAACTGAGGATTTTGCCATGTGCCAGTTAGATTCTTTGTTACCTCTAAAATTAACTTCTGCCTCTAACAGAGAAAAATTAAACTACTCTATAAGAAACACATTCTTGAAAAATAAAAACATATTTTGAATTCATATAAGGGGCAATTAATGCAAAAAATCCAGTTTTCCATTTACAAATCCTGCTCTTAGTGTTAAAGGAGCTCTTAATGTTAAAGGGCACAGAGATCACTTTTCAGGATAAAATGGTTTTACTTATTAATACTACACATAGTGGCTGAACATATCTGAACAAACATCCAAACATCAGAGTAACAGCAGTTTCTATCCAGCAGCTGAGACACTACTACATCTTCACATACCACTACACATCCTACATCATAAAGCAATTGGAAATTACTAAAATTTCTTGCGAGTCTAACAGCCAAAGCCACTTAATTAACCACCTTCATAAATAATTATTTTAGCTGAGGTGAGTAGCTCTAGAGAGGATGCCTTCAACACCTGATAGTGGGGAAGCTCAGCATCCGGGGGCCCCAACTCAGAGCGGCAAGAGCCCCCGAGGGAGCCTCAAGTCCTCCACAGGACTTGCCCAGGAGCCATAAGCACAGGGCACAGGGAATGGAGCCATTAGGAGCGGCACCAGCTCTGACTGGTTAAAAGCCTGCCCCAGGGAGCACAAGCGACCGGAGCGCAGCGACCAGGGCAGGCTCGAGGCAGTTTGCACGGGCAGGCGAGCACTGCCTATGACCAAGGCCCGGTCTGCGAGCTCTGCCCCGGCTGCCTTGGCGGGGGCCAGCGTAGGCACGCAGACAGAGCCGATGAGAGGGGAGGATGCGGTGCAGAGAGCACCCGCACTGCTCTGCTGAGGGGAGGGTGCGCCCCAGTGGAGGTCCTCCTGCAGTGGGGGCTGAGCTGCGGGACGGTGTCAATGGCTGAGAGGGGTCAGGGAGCTGAGAGGAA